>RJWM01004471.1:0-89773 GCA_004363535.1 Dasyprocta punctata | reverse complement strand
TAAAAGTTAATTTTCTGTTATTAAATATTCTGATATCTAGCAATTTTCTAATCCTAAATGTTGATTGTCAATGCTTGTACTAAAAATGCACCATCCAAATTCCAGTCAGCTTCTGTATATATGTCCTAAATGAATTTTTAAAGATATTTGAAGGCAATATCTTGATTTTAAAATTATAATCTGGTGGTGGATGGACTATCTTGACTGCTGATGGTGGGTAAAGGCACCCCACGTACTACTTTTATGAGCAGGTGGTCCTTGTATACCTTGTGAAATTGCTGCTTAGCTCATTGAAACTGTGGGAATAAACATATACAAACCAAGAAAATGACCATAGGCTATTTATTCACAGGTTGCTATAGCAAGACAGATTAGTCACTACCCCTTCCATTTTATTAGAGACACAAGCAGATAGAGGAGTGGGAAAATTTTATATTTGAATTAAAGAAATATTTCAGAGAGATAACAATGGCTGCAGCACCAAACAAGCTCAGTCTGGGAACCGGTGCCATGCACAGGCTTCTGGTGGACTGGGAACAACTAGACCCAAGCCTCTCCCCGTGAGTCAGCACCATTCATGCACCAGGGTTAGAGAGAACAATTGCTGCAGCACCAAACAAGCCCTATCTGGGAACCGGCGCTGTGAGCGGGCCTCTGGTGGACTGGGGACAACTAGATCCAGCCCCTCCCAGCACAAGGGCTGGCAGACAAGAAGTACCATCCTCCCTTCCCCCCAAGTGACCAGCTTATCTGGAGAAACACAGGCTGTGATGACAGCTATGGAGGTGAAATGCAATTGGATGCCTGTGGTGCTTTGGTATTTCACTAACATTGCAGGTCTAGGGCCAGTGATCTGATCATAGATTCAGAGGCTATCGCTAAGCAATGTGTCATCTGGGGGGTGTCTCCTTCTGAGGGTTGCAATCATTGTTGATTCCCTATGGTCTTGTTTTGAGGTCCTATGTTATTTACATTGTTTTGTTGGGTTGGGTTTTATTCTCTTTTGTTTTGTTTGATTATCTTAAACCCCATAGCAGGAGAAGCTATTTAAAGGATAGCAAGATATATTATGGTAGCAATTTTGGATTTACTATTGGCTTGTTTTGAAGTCCTTTATCACATTCATTGTTTTGTTTTTATTGTTTCTATTCTATTCTGTTCTGTTTGATTGATACTGTGTCCGAAGTTATCTGCAGCTATTTTGAAGGCACCAAAAGTCATTATGGTAACTACTGTTGATTTTGTAATGTTTTGAAGTCCTGTATCTCTTACACTGGTTTGTTTTGATTACTTTTATTCTGTTATATACTCTTCAAAATAAAATTTAAAAAAATAAAGAAATATTTCAGATGTGCGCCCTCATTGGAGTCTATTGGCATAGGAAAACTATTGTGAGCACCTCTAGAAGGTGGACACCTTATATAATTAATGTTAAGTAGGGGTGCACATTTAGTCTTCTCAGGATGGTCCACAGTTGGAAACTGGAACAGAACATGGGGAAACTGTCAGTTATTAATTAAATCCTGAACATTTTGTGAGGTTTATTATTTGTCTCTCTGCTTTATTACTAGACATAATAGTTTGACTTCCTACAAGTCTGACTAATAGATAATAGGCTGGATTCCTGGGCTGCTTTCTATAGATAATGGGTTGGTTTCCTGGGTTGGTTCCAACTGGTTGTGGATCAGAATCCTATTTTATATATGATCTGGCCAGCTTTTAGTTAAGTTTCATCTCTCAAAACTTAAGGACAAAAACTACATAGGAACACAGCAGGAATGGAATATTGCTGTCAACATGCAGATAATATATAACTTTGAACATACACCATATACAGTCATCATCTCAAAAACTCCATTGCTTATATTAATGTATGAAACCTTAGATGGTAAGGAACAGCTGATGAATAAAAACTTCCATTTAGACAATGATCTAGTTTGACCTGTTGCCTTGTATTCATATCAGATTGGAGCATTTCTTATGCTGTGCACCCACGTCCAAGATGGTGAACAGTTCACCAATAATCTTTATGAAGAGATACAGCATTTACGTATAGTCCCTTAGATCTCTATGGAATACTGTAATTATCAGATAAGAATAATTAAATAGTTCATGTACTACTGTGAAGCAGTTTTCAATAATTTGATAGTAAAACCCCTAGAATAGTTTCTTGTTTCTGCAACTTTGTGTTCCCTTAGATTAAATGACAACCCTTATAACCTACAAATTCACATGAGGGACATCCTTAAGTTCTTAAAAGGGAAGATATCTGAAAAGTGTTGTATCATGCATATAATAATAATTGATCTTTGTCAAAGAATCTCTTGGAATGTTGTATTTGAACAAACTTTTTTGGAAGATGATATGGGGGTAAGAAGATTTGCCAGATATGACAGTTTTGTTTTTAGATTTTTTCACTCTATGCATGCAAGGGAAAGAAAAGAAAACATATTGAAGTGTCTATTTATTTTTCATCACTACTATATTGCTGAAATCATTAGCATTTTTCTATTTTGATTCTATAAGGCTTTAACCCATGATATTAGACACATATGATCATTCTGACTTACCAGTGACTTGACTTACTAGTGACTGGCAAACCTAATGCAAGGCCTCAGTCTCCTGAAAACTATGACTCCTAGACCTTTGCCCATTCTGTTTAGGTAACATAGAGTGTACTATTATTAACTTCAAAATTGTCTAAAATGAATTCAAAGCACTTGGGAGGTGGATTAATGATGAATCTACTAACATACTTGGAGTAGCCCTGAAACATGTTTGTGAGGATGGTATGAATTCAATAAAACCTTTAAGGAATGTAATGAATGTGTAGTGAATGAGTTTCTGTTCTCCAAAATAAAAACTTTCAGGTGGGTATAATTCAAATAAAATAGATGCATATTTACAGTATATTCTGGCAATTACTGAAATCAGAATTTGTATTTAAAATTGAATCTCGTCAGCTTCATTTCTTTCTTTTATTCAGTAGTTTTTCTTAGCTTTTCTACTAATGGAGTTTTAGCAGTGTGTTGCATACATTCTGAGTGGTGCTATGTAAGTCTGGAGACAAGGAACCTGAATAGCTTACATACTAGGAATATAAAAAATGAATCATGTTTTCTCCTATTTATTAATGTTGGTTTAGTGTATAAGGATTTTCTTTCTGTAGTAAATCAATACCTAGGATCAGAGTAGACATACACAAAAGGGTTGTAAGGTGTCATCAAAGAGATAGAAATTCATTGGACATTTTGTGGCTAGCTCCTGAAAAATTGCAGCCAGCTAAAAGCAGAGAGGACTCCTGTTGAAAAAGGAGAATCGTTGATCATTTGAATCTAAAATCTGTCAGCAGAAGGAATAGGTTAAAATGGACCTTTAGGGTAGAAAAATTGTGCTCAATACTCAAATTATCAATACGTGAGGCACCCAAATACTTGAAAACATGAATGGTTGCAGCAGGGCTTCAGACCAAGTGGAAGTGATTAATAAGACATATGATATCCTAAGGAAGATACACCTTGGGGCATAAAAAAGTAAACTGAGGTAGTTAGAAAGAGACAAGAAAATATGCTGGACCACTAAGTATCTGCAGAGGCTCAGGGCTGGTTGAACCAGAAGACTGACATGATATTTGAAAGGAACCTCCAGTCTACCACCCCTTCACTCATAGCAAATGAATACATGTAATTTGTATTTTCAGTTTTCTCCCTCCACTCCAGGCTTTAGAGAGAACATCTCTATGAAAATTGGGAAGTAGATCTTATGCCAATTTCAAGAGACTGGAAAAAAGAAAGTTGAGTTTTTCATTTATCATGTATTCCTTCCCCACGGCTCTCAAGGCATGCCAAGAATTACATATATTTTTTCTATACCTGCAGAAATGGTGGCAGTCAAAAAGGTTTGCATTATTAAGTAAGACTCAAAGGACTCAAAACTAAAGTTTTCAAATCTATAGTTTATCACAGGAATAAAGATACAAGTCAACAGTTAAGATATGTGCTATGGTTTATACACTGTGCCAACTTGAGAAGTCTAGCAGCTTAATTAAGTAGCTCAGCAGCTCTATATCCTGGGGTGTAGAGCACAGTTACCTGGTCATTGTTACAATTTGAGAAGGTCAGAAGTTTAGCTGAGAGACTCAGCAGGGAGCCAGGGGTCTTACTTGGTAAACATCCTCATCCTGTGCAAAGGAAGGCAAGGATGTTTGTGGATGCTACACCCACCCTGGCAGGGGGTGGGGGTGGGTGTCCTGTGTACTGTATAAAGGAGGAGAAGAGGCTTGTTCCTCCCTTTTACTCTGGCTGCTTTTGCTGGGCTGCTGCCTTGAAGTGTTGTTCCTGTGCCATGACACCCTGCCTTGGAGCCAGCTGATTGTACACTGACACTTCCAAAAACTGTAAGCTAAATAAACCTTTCCTTCCCTTATTCTGGGTGTCAGGTGTTTTGTCTCAGCAACGAGGGAAAAGTAACCAAGACAATATGTCACAGTCACAGGCTGCTTTAAGGCAAGAAATTAGAAATCTTGTAAGCAAGTTCCAACTTTCTTCCCTCTTCAAGGCTCATGATGGTCATGCTTTGTCACTTGGATCAGAAACCATCAATATTTTCATGGAGCGAAAAGCATTGATCAGTGTTAGTAGCATGTAGACGTAACTCCTACTTCAACAAATCATCTCAGGCTAATTCCAGGCCTGTTGAAATGAACTCTTAGTGTACAAGAGCCAGTGTTCTTTAAGAAATCTATCATTTGATTCCACCCATGTGTCTAAACACCAAGTTTCAGTCTTGCTGGTGCCTCTTATGCCACCAGTATCTCATAATGTTATATTGTTTTTTATTCATTTTTCAAATGACCTTTGCTTATAATTCCCTAAAAGGCCAAGAGTTCCATAAAATGGATTTCAACATTATTTTCTGTATAGGTAAATGTATCAGATCATTTTAACCCTCATTTCTCTCCTGACTGATTATTCTATGTCAGATTTTATATTTACTGATTTCTTTCTTAGTTTGCTTACATAATCTCCTGCAAAGCAGAGCATATGAGTTAAGCAGTATGACTTATTCTGTATCTAAAATATCTTTGCTCTCTTTTAGTCCTTAATAGGTAGTTTAGCTAAACATAGTGCTTCAGACTTTTTGCTTTATTTTACTGTAGCTTCATCTATTGCTGTCATGAAGTTAATTTCTGTCCTGCAGGAAAAAAAAAATCCTTTTTTTTTCCTTCGAAACATTTAAAACATTTTCTGTACACCAAATTCATTTCCCTTGTCAAACTACTTTGGCTATTGCCTCCAAAGCAGTATTAATTAATTGTACTGACCATAGACATAAGTTGTACATAACTGTTGGAGAAATGCTTTTAAGTTTCCTTGTTAATCATGTTAATCATAAAACCATTTCTATTCTCATACGTATGTTTCCTATTTTAGTACTAATGTGGTAAAATTGGTAACCTTGTTTAATGTGTTTTCCACATCTATGTTGTCATTCTAATTTTCACTCTTTTGAAGCTCACTCATTTATTTATTTTATTATTTGGGTCTTTAATCTATTCCTCTATAAGTCCGTGGGGCTTTAAGCACTCACATGGTTCACATATTAAAAAATAAAGTTTCTTGTTCTAATGATGCTCTCTACATCTTTCCTTCTTAAATAAGTTATATACATTGAGTCTCTACTGGAAAATGCTATTTTAATTTTAATTAACTACATTCTAGTTTTGATTCATAGTACTGTTACTTTTCTTGTCAGAATATCAGTAGCTCTCTTGGTGATAAAGTCAGTATATTTTTCAGACTATTTTATTTAACAAAACATGCATTAAATCATTAGCCACTTTAAAAACACTTTGTATTTTATCATCTATTGTTTTCTTTCCATACTCCTAACCATTTTTTTCCTTGTAGATGGAATTTATTCTGTTCATTCCTCAAATATTAGAATTCTTAAAATTTCATCCCTTGGTATCTCCTTTGACTGTTGGACAACATTTTCTCTGGGCAGTTCTACTACTCCGAGGACTCTAGCACTTTAGTGGCCCCCTGACATACAGCTATCATTTAAACCGACATTTTCTAAGTTTTCACTTCCTAGGGATTTTTCTTCACCTGTATATGCAAGAAGCCAACAGCTTTATAGATATGTCCAGTTGCATTCCCCCTAAGAGCCAACACTGATTACAATGTAATTGCTCCTCAAAGTTACATTCAATTATAAAGTTTTACATCTTCTTAACTGTTTATACTCACTTTCTGATAAATCATCTAGACTGCTCATTATACATTTTTTAAAGGTATGGGGAAAATGTTCATGACATATTCTTTTTCTTTTCAGTTTTATTAGTACATGTCTGCCATTCCTGCAGTTTAGAACCATCTTGGGAGTGGTTACATGTACATGTACCTGCAGGTTGTTTTTTACCTCCCATCCCCTTCCCTGTCCCTCCCCCCTTCCCCAAGGGTACTCCCTTTTTCATTCTTGTTGATGTTATTTATCTTAGCTCATGTTATAGTGTATAGTGTATAGTGTATAGTGTTCACATTAATTGGGGTTGCTAGGGTAGTATACATGTCATATCTTTATTCTTATTTCCCCTTCCCCTTCTTCTAACCCCTCATCCTAGTTTTCTTGGACTGCTTCCCTACTGCTAGACATCTGTCCCCTTGTCTCTTTCTATAGATTTTGTATCATTTTCTTTGTTTGTACTGTGCCTCACTCAGATGAGTGATGGCATATGATATTTAAGCTTGTGTGTCTGATCTATTTCACTCAATATTATATTTTCCAGGTGCATCCATTTTCCTATAAATGTCTCAAATTTGTCATTCTTTATAACCAAGTAGTATTCTATTATGTATGGATACCACATTTTCTTTATTCATTCATCTGCTGATGGGCATACAGGCTGCTTCCAGGATTTAGCTATTATGAATTGTGCTGCTATAAACATTAGTATGAATGTATCGCTATAGTATAATGACTTAAACTCTTTGGGGAAGATACCTAGCAGGGGGATAGCTGGGCCACATAGAATTTCTAATTTTAGCTCTTCAAGAAATCTCCATACTGACTTTCATAATAGTTGTACTAGTTTACATTGCCACCAACAATGAAGGAGGGTTCCTTTTTCAGAACAGCTACCAGTACTTGTTATTATTTTATTTCCTAATGACAGCCATTCTTTATTAAGTTTAAAATGTCTTTGTAAATATCTTTATTTTCTCAGTATTTACTGCCTAAAAGAAGCCAGAATCCCTTCTATGAGCTGACCACTCATACCCAGATTCAAATTGAGTTTTTAAGCTTTTCTTGAAAACTTTCCTCACACCTGGGTTAGGTTGCTCTGTTGTTTTCTCACCCACCACAGACTTCTGAATACAAGAACAGTATATTACATTGTGCAGTATATTACACAGTGTGACAAATGCTGATCTACTACTTGTACCTTGTGTCTTTCACTGGATTATAAACTAGGTGAATTATTGTTTCTTGTTAGTCATTGAAAAATTAGCATCTAGGAAAATGGTAGATGCAATATTCCCAATAAAAATACCATAAATCAAACAAAATGTTTTAGATGTTTGTGTGCTGTGGATAGTAATCATTGCCAAAGATTATCTCACAGTCTAGAAAAGACAGAATGCACTATATTTCTTTAAAGAAATATTTCCCTTAAAAAAATCCAAATATGAAGAGAAGGAATTTTTAATATTACTGGAAAACCTACTGGCCAATATAACTATATGTATCATTTTTGTTTAATGATAAATCTATAAAAATCTTTCATTATTTGTTTATATTTAAGGCACATTTGATATAATATGAATTTTTTTGGCAAGTACTACTACTAAAAGTTAAAGAAGAGCATACTCAAATTTTGGCAAATTGAGATGTTGAGTCGTACATATAAAATGAGACATGAAAAATTCTATTCATTCTGCAGGAGTCATTTGTAGGAATAGACAAGTACAGTGGTGCCTCAGTTCATGAGCTTAATTCTTTCTGTGATTCTGATCACAAACCGAATTGGATGAGAATTGAATAATATTTCCCCACAAGATCAGTATTGAACCCTAACCAACTGAATTTGATGCAGTTCTTGTCCCATTTAATTTTCAACCAGAAATCGTGGAAAGAATTAAAATCATGAACCAAGGCACCACTATACTTGGTTCCTTTATTGAACTTGAAATATGATTGATTTCTATTTCAGAGCATAATATATTTGGCAAGTTACACTGATGTCTTGTGTTCACCTCTCCTCATACACATGCACTTTAGCAAGGCCTTTGTAGCTTCCTCTTCCTCCTCAAAATGCATTGTCCAATGGAATCTTAGTATATGTGATGTCTACAGAGATTTGAAATGAGTTTTCCCTTTAAGTATGTACTCTTCTGTGTCTCTGTCACAACCATAAAAATATTCTTGACCTTGTCTTCTGGAAGATGAGACATATTTGGCAATCACACTATCTCCCAAACCAAAGCTACCTACATCAGTTGATGGCCCACCCCAGAACATAAGAGCTAGCCCAATCAAGTAGGCAGAAACTTGTAACCAACATTTATCTGAACAAACGAGCAATACATGCTTACTACTGTATGCTGTGATGCTGTTTCACATATAGTAAAATATAATAAGTGGTATATTATAGCCCTTTTGGATTCTGGAATTTATTCAAGGTACTTGCTGAAAAGTTACTGTTATATAAGTGGGAAATTTGAAATCAGTTCCTCTAAATAATAAAACAGAGTGATGAAAGTACTCTGATTCTGTCAATAAATGATAAAAAATAAAAACAAGGAGTATTTATTTAATGGCACAGAGTTTCTTCTTGAACATATCGAGCATCTCTCCTTTGGTACTATGACTCTAAATCTAGAGTCAGATTGTAGACACAATATTAACCAATAAATACAACATTTCCTCTTCCAGGATACAGAAGACTATATTTACCAACTTCTTTTGTGTTTGACTAGGTTCGTGTACTTGAATCTTTTCAAATATGTATATGAGAAAAATTATGTGTTATTTACAGTCCAAGGTGCTTTAAAAGTAGGTATGAATTTTTCATTCTCAATCTCTCTACCTTATGTACATTTGAATGTGAATATATTTTATTAGTGAGGTTTGTTACAAAAAATGAAATCTAGATCCACAATAAACCTTTGAGAGAAAGTCACCAAGTAAAATCACTGGATTGGAATTGGACTGTGACATGAGCAAGATACAATCATTTGATTTCTTTTTGCGCTGTGGCAGCTAATATTAATTATGGATTATGCTAAGTAATATGAGGTAATATAGTCCCAAAACCTTTTAAATATACATAGCTGAACATTCTAGGTACAATACTGTATTCAATATGTATTGTTGTATAGCAAATTTACATTGAAACTTGGTGACTTTAGCAATAGCATTCATTGTAACTATTACACTGTTTCTATGAGTCAGCAATAAAGGAGTGGCTTTGGTGGATGATACTGGCTAAGGATCTCTCATGAAGTTGCGTACATGAGGTTGACTGTGGGCTGCTGTCACCTGAAGCTGGAAGACCCATTTCCAAGCACATTCATGTAGTTGTTGACAGACTTCGTATGAGTGTTTCCATAGACTTCCACGAGTGTCTTGACAATAAAGCAACTGCTTCTCATATAGAAAGTATTCCTTAAAGATAAAACCAGTCTTTTAAAATCTGATCTCAGAAATGACACATTATCAGTTTGTTGAATTTTATAGTCATTCAGAGCAACCCTGCTACATTATGTACTTGAATGCCAGGAAAAGGGGGTTCCTAGGGTTCATCTGAGTTTACCTACCACAAACAGAATAGAGAATGGCAAGGCCTGATTGCATGCCTTACTAGAGATACTCTATTTCAACTTTTAAACATTGTAAGAGTCAAAAAATCAAGTCTGCTGGTCTGATTAACACTGGAGAGAAGCACTGTATAAAATCACTGTATGTATTGGAAACAGGTGAATATAAAGATATTTGAGTGAAAAGAAAATGCTATTGGAATGTGCTATTTTCAGGTTCTATCAAGAGAGAAATGAGAAAATACTCTTTCTTGTGTCTTTGATTTGAAATGATAAGATCTTTTTCAGTCATTGTTGAGGGGCAGGTGGCATAATTGTCTGTTTCAAACTGGAGTACTTAGTAGCTATCATTATAAGCACATTAAGGTAATGTAAAAATGTGTTTTGCATAAAATGTCATCATAATAATCTTTAAGTTATTTTGCCTACTCTAAAGAGGACCTCAAAGAAAACCATCTGGTTACAAAGTTAATTCTCACTACTTGTTATCCAAATACCAAAAAAAGAAAAACACAAAAAATTGTGGTCATACCTTGATTCTTATAAATATAGGTCTCCCTTTTTGCCATATATTCCATTTTTGCAAAGAAAATGTGGGAGTTGGAAGAACATAGCTACAAAAATAATTCCCATGTAGGTGGCTCACCAATTGAGAAAAAAGGAAGTGGGTTGAATACTAAAGCATGTAAAAGAAAAACTCTGTAGGTATTGCAATTTCTGAAATTTGAAGAGAATAAAGGTACATTTCTAACAGATTAAACGGCACAAAGTAATGACATTTGTAATTGGTTGAGGCAGAAGGAAGAATTCAGATTCTGAGACAATTGGATAATAGATTTTGTTCTACAGTATTTGAAATGTCACAACTTTTTGTTTACAGATCAATTTCACATCTTTATTACTAGTGATTTGTGTGTTGTGTCGTATGATTTTTTCAGCACATAGTTAGCACACAGATATATTTGTGTTTATCTTTCAGTTGTGGCAAGTGTTGTGTTTTATTGAGCAATTTCAAACCTCTTCGCTGGAAAAAATTACAGCGCACATGAAGAAAGTAGATGTTTAAGAGAGGTCTACTAAAACAGAAACTACCATTGGAGAAATTCAGATTCCATTGAAATAGTCATAAAAAGGTTCTATTTTGTTACTCATTTTTATTTTCAGGTTTTTATTTGATATTATGAAAAACTTCAAATTTCCATAATGGCAGAAAAGCATGTTGATATAAGAGAAAAATTTAGATACATAAAATATAATAGTTTATGTACTTGTGAGAAAAGATTGTTTTAGAAATCAATATGTAGTATGAATTTTATCCATTTAAACAATATTGACTCTACATTCAATTTTCATAACAATGTGTTGGTCATCATTAGAGACAACATGGTTATTGGGCAGAATATTTATCTTAGATATTTGCCTAGACCTACTGCTCATATTACTGGCAATAGTTATTAATCTTAGGCTCAAATAAGCAATTGTGAAATAAAGATAATGACGGCTGCCTCACAGGACTTTTATAGAGATGAAAGGAACAAGATAATTTGCAAAGGCTGGAAACCTGACAAGCATTTAAAAATTGGCTATAATCATTTTAACCCTGTACCAAAATGAAGTTTGTCCCCTTTCATGCTTCGGTGTCTTTCCTTTATACTTGCATACTCACTATTAGTTCTCTAGTTGTCATAGCCTCTAGTTACTTTACTTAGAACCTTCTTATGGCTCTGTGTCCCTGATAATCTAGGCACTAAAAATAAAACAACTGAAAAGACTACCTGATAAGCTTGATGTGTTTACTTTAAACAAACATATAAGACTGTATTTTAATGACTCTGTTTTAAAACAAAGTCATTAAATTGGTAGTGACATTGGTAGTGAAGCAAAATGGTAGCCTCACTGGAATGCTTTATATCATCTACAACTTATTTCCTGTTTCCTAGCTGAGTTCTGGAAAAATGAAAATTGTGAAACTAGAGTAAGTGAAAATGAATTGCAGAATTAATTCAGAATTGTTACAGAATTGTAGACATGTGAGGTAGCTAGATAGATAATCTAAAGCTTTATCTCAAATCATTCTCCGACCTGGAATGCTCTCAAGAAAAATAAAAAACAATTTTATTTGTTAATTAATCTCATACAATGACTCACTAACAGGTCAGAATATTAGTATGCCACCATAATAATTGAAATAGGCAATTTGTTTAACAAATATTAGATAAGGTAAATTGTGTGATATAGGTATGTTAAAGCCCATCTATTCTCCTTTGGCTCCTATGAATAACAATATCAGAGAATATGATCCACTGTTCCATACTTTCTGTTTTTCTTGAGTGTCTCCTACACGAGTTGATAAATGCCTTTAGAGCATAAATCATATTCTTGTTCTTATGTCCCAAATAACTAGCAGAGATTGATTCACTATTTAGTAGTTGTCAATTAATGTCTTCTGAATTGTTGAATAGAATACAGGAGCAAAGAGGAGGGACAACTAATGCCAATAGTAATAAGAAAAACTCACATACAGTGTTAACAATCTTTCTCTCTCTCTTTCTCTGTTTCTCTTTCTCTCTCTCACACACACACACAAATTTTGCTTTTATCTTTTGGGTTTTACTTTGCTAATTTTTTCTAGCTATTAAGATATTATTTACAGATCATTGAACGATCAACTCAATGATTTTTAGTAAATTTAAATAGTCATGAATTGATCACCATAATCCAGCTTTCCACAATCTACTTCACCATACCTTCATTCACAATGCTTATATATTAACATTTGCAGTCAATCATCACACCTCCAACACCCCAACAACCATTCATCTGCTTTCTAAAAATTCCATGTCAGGTGAAAACATAATATGGTATGTTTTGTGACATGTTTCTATCACTTAAAATCATGATTTCACATTTCTTCCATGCTGTACCAGGACTTCACTCTGTTACTTAGTAGTATTATGTTGTACGGATACACCACATTCATTCGTCCATTCACCTTAGCATTGAAGACCTATTTTTTGTATTTCTTTTTTTATCTTATTAGTACATGTTTGCAGTACATAATGATTACTTATTGAAGGGAGTTTGCACATGTACATATTATGTCTTAAGTTCTTTTTTATTCCCTTCTCCTCCCATCCCTTGATTTTCCCTCAAACTCTTGTTTCCATTCCCGTTTGCGAAAGCTCTGTCTCAATTCACTGTTTTTCTTAAATTACTTTTTTCTTCCTTCCCTCCTTGTCATTCTACTTGTTGTTGCCCTTCCCATTTGACAAAGATCTCCCTATTCCCTGCTATCTTTTATTGTATACTTTGGGTTTCTTGTAAGAGAAACCATGCTATATTCAAACTTGTGTACCTGATTTATTGCACTTAACATTATAATCTAGAAGTGCATCCATTTACCTATAAATGTCTCAAGCTTATTCTTCTTTATGAAGACAGAGTACTACTCCATTACTCCACATTTTTTGTCCATTAATCTGTTGATGGGCATATAGGTTGTATCTAAGATTTAGCTATTTTCTTTTTTCTTTTCTTTTCTTTTCTTTTTTTGAACAAGTCTCGAACTCTGGACCTTGCACTTGCCAGGCAGGTAAGATTTAACTATTATGAGTTGTGCTGCTATAAATATAGGTATGCATGTATCACTGCAATATGATGACTTTATATCTAGAAGGGAAGTGACTGGGTTGAATGGAATTACTATTTTTAGTTTTTTGAGGAACCTTCATACTTATCTCCATAGTGGTTGTACTATTTATATTCCTACCAAAAATGTAGAAGGTTATCACCAAGAAGTCAGATATTAACAAATGCTGGAAAGTCTGTAGGGAAAAAGGAGCTCTATTCTTTTTTTGGGAAATTTAACCCGTCTTTGAGCTCTGCTAGATATACAAGTAATTCTTAGGCCTGGCTGCATTCATGACAGAGCCTTTTCTTGAGAGACTTTTTAATAAGGCTCTGGTGTTTATACTTAGATTTTAATTGTCAATTGATCACAAGTAGGCTTTAAAAACATTTCCCAAATGTCAATTTTGCCTAATATCATCTATGGTATTTCACTGCTTTTACAGTAATTACTTCCCTAATGTTCTCCATACCTGATGACAGCTTATAAGTCACCATACCTTTCATTTAAATACTGCCCTAGTTCACTAGAGTACAAGTTTTAACAGTGTCATTATTACCTTTTTCCTGGGTCTATGTGTGTTCTACCTACCATCAGTGCTGGAATCTTCATCGCCAACTGAACAGTTGAATATCAAATCCTATTGTCCTTTCTGACAACGCCTGGTCCTAACTCTCAAAGGTGGAGCTCTCCAAGAAACAGACTTGCACATGATGTGTGTGGAAACTTCCTCAAGGAATGTTCTTTGCATCAACACCTGCCAGAAGCAAGGAAGGAAAACAGAATTTAACAGAAGGGGAAGCTGTGCTATAATGCAGTGTTACCAAAAGCCCCAAACAATTGAACAGGCAGCTCTAAAACTGGAATGATCCTATAGTTATCCAATCTTGAAGGAAAGGAGGAAGCTTCCCCGCTCCCTCACCCTTATATTGATCTGTGAGAATGACTTTGAGCAAGCTAATTCCTTCCCCTGAGGCAATTCTTGAAGCAGACTGGCATACTGGAGCTGTCTATCAGCAATATTCCAACAACTGGGGGGATAAATTCTTCAGTTCTGAAGGGAAATGTAAGCAGTATATCATAGAATCCACTATGTAGAGCCAAAAGTATTTTCTGATTGATGACATGAGATGTGCAAGGCAAATTAAGGACTAAAGAATGACTCCAAGAATTTTGGCCTGAAACATTAGAAAGATGGAACTGAAATGGCAAAGACTGCAAATGAGGATTTTTTGGGGGGGGAGTGTATTTCAGGATTTTTGTTTGAATCACGTCAATGAAACACCTAAGTAGATATGTCATGTTGACAGTTGGATATATAAGTCTGTCGAAGACTGAAGGTGATTTTATTAATAACTGTCAGTATTTTTGATTGCACTTTACAAGTTGTTGGTTTGTTACTTTGCTTTTGTTTCCAGGTGACCTTTTGAAATATTTGCAGCCAACTTAGCACAAAGAAATGCTTGTTCTATCTACTGAAATCTTGGAAAACTAAGAATAACTTTTTTGGGGAGGTTCAAACTAGAATGGCAGCTTAAATATATATCAAATCCTGTAGAATGATGAACTGTTCTTATGCATTACTGTTTTCAATGTATACATATTTATGAATATTCCTACCCTGTTTCTCTTCAAATCAGCTATATCAAATCAAATAGTTAGTTGTCGCTTGCTGACTCCTTTTTGAACATAAGCAATAGTAAAAATCTACCTGTGTTTACTATTTGAAGACATTTGAAGAGTAGATTGGACTTAGTTGTTTCTCATTCACTCAGGCCTGTAAGTACTATTTATTTTCTTACAATGGAACACACACAGATACTTTTGAGGCTTAATAGTACTCTTGCTTAGTGTTTTACACAAAAATATTTTGGATGCTGGTTATCTAAATTACTGTTAACACATCATAATGTTTTTCTTTTTCCAGCACCGGGAATTGAACTCACAACCTCGCGCCTGTCAGACAGGTGCTTAAGTCACTGAGCCAAACTCCCAGCCTTGGTTTTTTGAGGCAGGGTCGCACTGTGTAGCTCAGGCTGGCCTTGCGCTTGCGTTGTAGCCCAAGCCGGCCTTGAGCTCACAACGCCCTTCCTATCTCAGCCTCCCGAGTGGTGGGATTAAAGGCGTGTGCCACCATGCCTGGCCATATCATTATGGTTTGTGTCTGGATGCCCTCCCAAAGTCTCATGGAGTCATGGGGGCAGGCTTGTAGAGTTTGTGATGGATTCATGGTCCAATGCTAGGATTATGGATGTGATTGTAACACCCACTGTAAGGGACAGAAAGAATCTTCTCTCTGTGTTCCTCCCCTTTTGCTCTTGCTGCTTTTGCTGTTTCCTGCTGCCATGAACTATTGCCCTCTGGCATGAGCCACTTTGCCTTGGACCTAGCAGATTATAGACTGAAACCTCCACAAACTGTGAGCTAAATAAACCTTTCCTTCCTTAATCCTGGGTGTTGGATATTTTGTCCCAACAATGAGAGAAAAGTAACCAAGACTCATACCTTGTTTGAATTTCTATTATTATAAGAGGTCATATAAAATGTTTTTCTTTTTTTTCCACTTTAGACACTACTTTTATTAGGTTATTTGTAACAAGAGTAGTAAAGTTTTCAGTAAAGCATCATAATAACTTTTATATATTAATTTGTACATTAAAGTTAAAGCTTTTTGCATGAATTCTGTGTAATAAAAATGAAATCCAAAATAATATCACAAAAGGTAATATATAAGAAATTTAAGAAATCATAATCATACTGAGTCCATGAGCAGAAATAGTAACTTATTTTTATATCCAATTTTATATTTCTAATAATATATTATTGAAAATATATTTGACTTTAGTTTCACACAAATTCTTTACTTTTGCTTATAACACTAACAAGGTAGTAAAGATTCTAATATCTTAGACATGCTTTCATGGATATTTTTGCTATTGAGTTTGGCAACAATAACAAAATCCCACAACTTGATAGACAGAATTCAGGATATTAAAAGAGTGGGGATAGTAATGATAGTGAGTATGTTTTGAAAGGCTTAAATCCTGTAGTCCTGTCTTGGAAATGTGAACTAAATGAAATTTGAGTAACAAAGACATGAATCAAATTTGGAAGAGAAATTTAATTCTTTAAAAATGGTGTTGCTTTTTCACAGTTGATCAGAGTGACTAACTTAGACTAAATTGCTGGTGCCTTAAGCACCACTTTATTGCTATTATCAATATACCTCATGAACAAAATTTAGGGCTTCAATTCAACCTTTATTTTCCATTGTGGATATTAATTTCCTAGAGAATAAATGAAAAGTTCTGATGTTTTCTTCTGTGCTTTGTTGACAAAATAATCTTTAAGTGATTAGGGAAACATGTACTGCTCTTTAGTGTATATTACTACAAATTTATTTTCATAAAGCTTCAGTGATGGTTGATTGCAACTACATATACTAATAAACAGAACTACTAATTTATGAAGAGTTATTATGGCTGTAGCTGGTTTATGGGCCTGTCTTGGTTCAAATAAAATCTTCAGTGAATTTTATTATATTTTATAAGGAACTTTTAAATTAAGCTCGCATTTAAATGAGAACAGACATGACAATAGAATGCAGGTCATTGAATCCTTAAATTTTTGCTGACTGTAAGGGAGCTATTGAAGTCAATGAAAGTTATGATGTATTTATGAATAAAGTATAAATGATACATATTATTGTATACTTCTACAATGCAACATCTTAGTCAAATTTAAAATATTTTTCATCCCGACTGAGCCACGAAAGACTAAAAATTTATTGTATTCTTCTTCCATATTTCTCATCCTCATATTCATTTAATATTAACTTAGTTAATTTTTCTTGTGCACTGGCTATTATCAGCACCTTGTGTGTAATTTATTTTGATATGTTAAATTTACCATTTAAGTTAAAAACAAAATTAATCTCAGTGTAAACACACAGAGAGAGAGAGAGAGAGAGAGAGAATATTAGTCGCTAAGTAGATCAAAGATGAACTTCCATATCATTTTCCTAGTCTTCACTGAAGTAGTAGAAAATCTTTATAGGAAAATGATTTGCTAATCTATGCAATCTTGCCTATTGCTTCTTATTTTATCTCCTCAAAATCTATAATAAGTGCAGATATAGAGATGTAGTATAAGAGAAGCAAAATAAACTATACATTGGTGTTACATATTTCAAACAAGATACTGATGCTGAAAATCATGATAAATTGTTTTGCTCTCCTAAATATCAGATTTCACATTATCAAAATAAAAACAAACTTCCTAAACTAATCTTAATTTCAAGGAATCCTATCAAATTATATGCTTTAGGTAGAACAATTTCATTGAACAATATCATTTATTGAATGAATATAATTGACATTTTTAGGACACTTCAGCTAACAGCAGTGTATACATTTTTTTCAAGTCCATAGGGAAGATAAACCAAGGCATGCCATATCCTCGGCTATAAAATTAAGTTAAAAATCTAAAGTATTTAAATCATAGATAGTAGGTTCTTTGACTATTGTGAGATGTTAAACTAATAGTCTATAACAGAAAGATAACAGGAAAAACCACAAACATTTACAAATTTAGTTAATGCTTCTCAATATTGTATAGGTCAAAGAAAAGGCTCAGAGAACTGAAAGAAAATACATCAAACTGAATGAAATAAAAATGCAATTTATCAAAATTTGTGAGACACAGCTAAAATAGTGCTGAAATGGAATTTATGGAATTTTTGCACTAAATGCAAAAGAGGAAACATCTTAAATCAACAATTCAAGTCACTGCCTCAAGAAACTAGAAAAGAGCAAAATAAATTTGAAGCAAACAGAAAAGAGATAATAAAGGCAAGAGCAAAAATCAAATAGATTGAAACACTAAAACAACAGAGAAAAGGAATGAAACCAGTCAATGGTTCCATAAATAAGAGCAATGAGGTTTCTAAATCTATAGCAGGATGGACAGCCATAAAATGGGGATGATGAAACTTATTAATAGTGAAGACTGAAGCTCTAGACATCATTACAGGTGCATAAGGGGATATTATGAGTAATGAACAAAATCTGAGTAAGATCTGTATGTGAGAAACTACAACACTGTGCTGAAGGAAATAAAATGAAATAAACTGAGAGACATATCATATTCATAGATTAGAAGACTGACCATACATAGTAAAAATTTTATTTCTCTCCCAAATTAGGCTATGTATTTGTTGTCAATTCATGAAAATTTCAAACTTTTATGTACAGAAGACATACGTGTATTGTATACACATTAATCCACTTTCAAGTTCATCTTCTAGACTTTTCAAAATGATCAGGAAATATTGTAAAGTTCCTACCTGATGATACCTCCAGTATGCATCACATATTTTAACTTTTGTACAGTTACTTGAAACTGCCTTTATTTAAAAAGTTGATGTGTAGAATTTATTGAAAAATGAAATGGAAAAATGTCAAGACATATAGGCTTATGCGTTATAACAGAGAAATTCAGTTCATGTTCTATTTATAATGAAGGTGGTGAGAAAGTCTCATGTTTGGGAATGATTACTTGATTCCTCATTTTTCCCATTCCTCTATTCTCCCTTCAACCCCTCTTACCCTTCTTATTTACAAAAACTTTCTTTCAAGATTTTTCATCCTTTTCTTTTTTTTGTCTGCCCTACCTTCCTTTTCCCCTCCCCACTCCCTAGTTCCCCTTCTCAATTGGGAATTTTCTTTCTATTTCATAATATCTAGTATGCATTCTGGTCCTTCTTTACAATTTTAGTTTGTTGTACCAGAGAAACAATGAAACATTTACACGTTTGTCTGATTTATTTAATTTCAGAGTATGCTCTGAATGTCTATCCAATTAACTATAAATATCTCAAGTTCATGCTTCTTTATCACTGAGTAATACTCCATTGTATATTAAAAAAAACCCTTCTTTATCCATTCATTAGCTAATGGACATTTTGGCTGTTTCCAAGATTAACTGTTACAAACTCTGCCACTATAAAAATAGATGTGCGTATATCGCTGTGGTATGATGTTTTCAATTCTTTCAGGAAAATACTAAGAAAGGGAATAGCTGGGTCAAATGGAGCCTCTAGTTTTAGCTTTTTGAGGAGTCTCCACACATACACCGATTTCCACAGTAGTTGTATCAGCCTAGATGCCCACCAACAGAGGAGAAGACTTCCTTTTCCCCACAGCCCCACCAGCATTTGCTATTGATGAATTTCTTCATGATTGCCATGTTTTCTGGAGTAAGATGGAATCTGAGTGTTGTTTCAGTTTGCATCTCTCAAATGACCAGTGATGTTGAACATTTTTCCATATTTATTTGCCATTTCTACTTATTCATCTGAGATGTAGCTAGTCATTTCAGAAATCCATTATTTGATTAGATCTTTAAATTTGGGTAGTCTGATGTTTTTCTTGTGTTCTTTATACTAGATATTAGCTCTTTCTCTGAGGAATAGCTGACCAATTTTTTCCCACTATACAGATTGTCTCTTTACTATGTTGATGATTTCTTTCACTGTGCAAAAGCTTTTTGACAAGATAAGATCTCAGTTGTTGATTATTTATAATATTTCCTTTGTGATCAGGGTATTGTTCATAAAGCCTTTGCCTATATCTATGTCTTTAAGAGTTCTACCTATTCTCTTCTCCAGCATATTTAGTATTTCTGTTTTAAAATTTAGATCTTTGATCCATTTTGATTGCAGTTTAGGGTGCCTGGCATGAGACATAGGTCTTGTTTTAGGCTTAAACATTTGGAAAGCCAGTTTTTCCAGCACCTTTTTATTAAAGAGGTTATCTTTCTTCCAGTGAATGTGTTTGACCTTTTTGTCAAAGATAAGGTGGCTGAGTGTGTTTGGAGTTGATTTTACATCTTCTAATCTGATCCATTGTTCTTCAGGTTTGTTAGAAGCACTAGAAATTTCCTTTTTCATTTTCCTGGCTTATGTATTTTCACTGCAATTGTATTGGTTTTACTTTAACTGTTCTCTATCATTTACTTAAAAAGATGTTTCAGTATATAATCGGATCCATCATTCATATTCCATATCTGTTGGTAGGAAAGTTCAAACTCCTCTTTAAGGTCTCACTCAGCTCAACAGCTTGGCAGCTCTATTCATGAGTGACAAATTTGTACTGTTTATGTTGAGTATGAGAACAAGCATCCTAGTTATTGCTTTTAGTTTTAGATAAAATTACTCAGCAATATTTTAAAGACAGACCATGGTCATTATATTGTTATATTTTACAATACAGATTCAGAGAAATTAAATACGTTTTGTGAAGTAAACCATATTGTGATTTGTTTATTATAGTGCTCACTGTTGCTAGTATTTGCAATTCTAATGAAATAATAATGAAAAAATGAAGCACAAATGTGAAACATTAGTAATTCTTAGAGTCCTCTTACTTTTGCAAATATACAATAAAAATCTCTAAATCTTTGCATACTATTTTTATCACTCATATGTACTTCTGAAAAATTTTATTTCCTAATTGAATGTAGGTAGCCTTCCAGAAAAAAAAAACTGTAAGACTTTTCAATGATTTTGCTAAAGAATAGTAATGCACATTTGTCTACTTTGTCAAAACATTTGAAAAAGCCACTCATACATATTCATTTAGAAAATTTTTAACATTCTTTGGAACTTCATATTGTGACATTTAAAATAAGTGGCTTTCATTATATAAAACTATTTTCATCATTATCATAACACAAATGTTGTTACTGCCCATATTAGTCACTTTCTCATCACTGGAACAAAATATGTGACATCCACATTTTAAAGGAGATCTTTATTTTGGCTCATAATTTCAGTAGATTCAGTCCATGGTCATCTGGATAAAAGGCAGAAAGGGCATGGGAGAATGACAGGGCAAAAGAAATCCTTCACCATGTGGCATCCAGGAAGCAAAGAGAAAAGAAAGAAGCCAAGGACAAGAATATATGTTTCCAAATCATGCTCCAAATGAACTTTCCTTTTCAACAAGGCCCTACCTCCAAATATGAGATGTTTTGGGGACATTTTAGATCTCAACTATAACATTCTGTTCTTGGCCCGCCAAAGATATTTATGTCCATCTCATTATCCAAAATGCATTTAGTCTAAAAGTCACCAAAATCTTAACAGTTTCAACATTGGTGAAAAGTCCAAGTCCAAAATCTCCTCTAAGACTCAAGGCAAACTCTTAGCTGTGAGCCCATATAAAAATCAAAAAGAAAGTCAAATACCTCTGATATGCAAAAAAGCAGGGTAAACAACACCATTGCTAAAGAAAGAAATAGGGGACTAGAAATAAAATGGACCAAAGCAAGACCAAAACCCAGCTAGGAAAACATTAGCTGTTTTCCAGTTCCTGGGGCATGTATGACCAGCTCCTGATGAGATGTGAGCTCCGTAGTGTTTTAGCAGCCCCTATCCTCTGGTCTTGCTGGTTGAAACCCAGATGACCACTCTCTTGAGATGGCTACATCTCACTGTCTGTAGTTTTTCTCAGCAAATAGTCCATGTTCCTGGTATCTCCAACATCCTTGTGTCTCTACTGATCCTTTAGCTTCACTCTCACAGTACCATGCACAGTACTCTTATGGGCTCCTGGCAGCAACTGTGATCTTTTCATACGTTCTTATCTGGCCTCCCATGCCTTTCTTTGAAATTTGGATGGAAGCCACCATGTCCACATAACGTTTGCATTCTGTATCCCTGAAAAATAGTGCATGTGGATGATGCCATGGTCTGTGGCTAACTCAATTGGTAACTGGGCCCCTTTTGCCTCTGAAGGACTGTACGGCTGAATTCAGAAATATACTTACCTAGGTAGACTTTCATGAACAAACATTCCAGGGACTATCTTCTCAAAAAATATTTATAGTTTTGCACCCTTTACACTGCCATGAGTGGGTCTTGCTGATTTCTGAGATTGCCTTCAAACTATCTTTCTTCTTGTTCCTATACAAAGTATTTGGCTTCTTTATAATGCTACTCTTTTCAACAACCATGCTTTCCTTTTCCCCCGCATTGCAGGTGCTTCCTTTTTGGTGAAACTGCAAACATCTAAAATCATTCAGTTATTTTATTGCTCATCTTCTCACTATGAATCTAGCTAAAAATAGCCAGCAGTACCCATGACACAGCATGAACATTAAGGCTTAAAATTTTCTCTAACAGGTTAATTATTACACTCCCTTTAATTTTAAACTCAAAGTCTTAAATAATGAACAAAACAGTCAAATTCTTTGCCAAAATGAAATATGCACAGCTATTCATCCAATTTCCAATAAAGTCCTCATTCCCATCTGAAATCTCATTGGCCTGCCCTTTCCTGTCCAAATTTCTGTCAGCATTCTGGTCTTCTGAGCTCTGATCAGACTCTCCCCTCAAGCTCAGTTTACAACATCCTAAAATTTCTCCGGTCTACGTCTCCAAAACTCTGCAAACTACACCTGCAAATTATTTCCAAATACTTTTAAACCATATGGTCAGGTACAGTCAGAACAATGACCCCATTTTTGATACCAATTTTTTGTATTAGCCACTTTCCCCTCACTGAGACAAATTGTCCAGTTTGACTCACAGTTTCAGTGGATTCATTCCATGGTCTGCTGACTCAAAGGCAGACATAGTATAGAAGAATGACATGGCAGAGGAAAGCTGTTAATCACATGGCAGTGAGGAAATAAAAAAAGAGAGGAAAGCAAGGTAAAAGAATGTACTCTTGTGGGTCATCTTCCAACTAGGCTCCAGCTCCAAACATGAGACACCTGGGGAACATTTTAGATCTAAACTATAACTACTTCTTCAAAAAGTTACCTAGCAAACGTGATTGTGATATTGTAGATTTTAAAAATTAGTCATTGTTTTTGATGATTACCTATAAATGATGGCTCTTAACAATGTTGCATTGTTATTTTTATTATCAGTACCAAGTAATATAAATATTTGAAAGAAATGCACAGTTAATATCTTTCTGATAAGTTGAGATACACAATTTTTGAATTTCTAAACAATATATAAATGTATAGGAAGACATATAAGCATATATATGCACATGATAAAATATATGAAATTATGAATTAAAACTTTAAGATTTCTTATCATGCACCTTAACACCTTTTCTCAAATGTATGGTTAATATTTTCTGTATATAGCTATAATTAAGTACATTCTAGAGGGGAATGTGAAATTCTCTTTGTCTTTTTCTTTTTTAAAAAATTTTACCTTGTTTCTTTACATGAGTGCACATATACTCTTAGTTATTCCCAAAATGTTAGGCAAATAGTTTAATTTTTTGTATTAACCACTTAACAATGTACCCTGAGCATCACTCAGGCACTGTGTGTGTTTATGTCACTCAGGCAGATGTCATTTCAACCAGTCAATTCTCGTATTGAATATATTTGATAAAGTTGTTGTGTTTAGATTTATTGCTATATTATCTAAAAAGTAATGAAAATGTGCAATTTTTGGTCATCCTGTATTTAAATAGTTAGACTGGTAAGTGGTTAAAATAAAAGCAAAATTAAATAATACAATGCATAGTTCTTTTACAGTTTTTGAATACGAGTATGGGGGCGTTGTCTGAAAAAAATGATGGGACAAGGAGGTTCTGGAGTTTAAATTATCTTGCATATTGGAAAATCAGCCTCCAAAATGTCTAACTTATTTAGACACTTACTGGTAGGTTTAAAATACACTTTCCCACATCTTTACCAAATCAATTTTATTTAACATTTGAAATGTTACCAATTAGATCTTTAAATCTATTATTTGCAATGCTTTAATTAGAAATTAAATATCCTTTTGTATTTTTAGACATTTGTGTTTCTTTCATATAGCTATATGATTACAACCTTAGCACATTTTTTTCTATTTTATAGCTTGTCTCTTACACACACACAAAGACAGACAGACAGACACACACACACACACAGAATGTACATTTGAAGTTGAATTGCCTTGACTGTTACAACAAGTTTAAAGAATAGCGTTGCCATTTGGGGCTCTTTAGTTTTTCTAAATATTCATGAATCTATTTTAGTGTTTCTTAAATTAAGCAGGTTGCTTTCCTTAGTTTGAAATACAGAAAATTATTTTTAAAAATCTGGACCGAATATTATTTTATGTATATTTACATGTAATATTATAATGATATTTTCTCTGATGCATTTGAATTACATATGTCTATATATGTATAGAGCAGTATAGAATTTAGTGAAATATTTATACTTTTTAATAAACTATCAATTTTTATCACTAGAAATTTATTCTTTATTCATTTATGCCATTAATATTTATTTTGTGCCTAAAATGTGATGCCCAGGTATTACACACTCAGATATAGCACTTATAATCTTTTTTTAAATGCTATGTAACAATTTTAGTACATAAATATCTATTCTTTTCTAACACGACTTCTTTCTTAGACAATGATAGTAATAATTTATATTGATCTGAATTTTATTATCAGTATTTTTTGACATCATAAAATGTAAATAGCAATCTTTATCCCTACACATGCCCTCCTTTTTCTTATTTAAGAATTCTACATTGCTTGATATTAATATTGTGGCACAACTCAATTCATACTTTTAAAACATTTCAGATATACCTGCTCAATACAACATGTATTCATAAATGTTAACTGCTTAGCCTTTTATCTCTAATATATTAACTTATCTCATTTCTATATGTTTACATACAAATATTTTGTCTTAATTCTTTCATCTAATTTTTGTTATGCTTTGTATTCAATGTATTGTTTTTCTCTCTTCTGCGGGAATCGTGTCGATTTTTTCCCACTTTTAAACTTTATAACCTTAGATCATAGATGATAAATTTTAAAGGATAGAAAGAACCTCTCTTCTCTAGTTTGACCAGAAGTGAAAGTCCTTCCATGAAGAGAGATAGTACTGTGTTCCCTTGCAGAGGAAGTGAATGTTGCTCTAAAGAGAAAGAGCACATCTGTATAGTTTTAATGAAACACCAGTCCTTTCTCTGTGACTCTCCTGGAGTCTGGGGTTACTTAAAAGAAAATCACTGTATTGTAATTCTTATGGTTCAGGAATTTAAATCCTCATAATCTGAAATGCTTTATGACACCAAATACTTTCTTTTCCCAACCCTTTCAAACCATACATTAAATTAGTTTGAATTCAGATGCATCTCTTCCAACTCTAAAATCACTGCTGAAGCTCTTCTTTTTAATTATTCTTGCTTTCATTTTGAGATTGGGTGGGTATATGAAGTGTTACTAATAATTGGCATGGTTTGTAGAGTTACTTGTCAATAATTTTCCAGATAATTGTAATAAAAATTATATTAATAGTAATAGCAAGTTTTATTACATAAAAGTACCAGCCCATATTATTTATTCATAACTCACTTAGCCCTCTTGAATTAAATGAGGATCATATTACATGCAACTATGAGTTATATATTAATGTTATATAATTTTTCATCTGTAAAAACTAAGTAACAGGAAATTGTACATCCTGCCTAAACTTTCAAGCCCCTTGAATAGTAGATTCAGAAATTGAGTTCAAACTACTTAGCTCCTCAGTGTATACCCTTAACCAGAGTATGCTTAAGACAGCCATCATCTTTGAAGAATACTTACCTCGGAGATTAAGATAATGTAAGCACATTTCATGCTAGTTCTCCCCAATTATTTCACCTAAAACAGAGAAGATAGTTGCAAAATATAAAACAAGTGGAAGACTGAAAAGTAGAGAAAAGGCAGACCAGTTTGAATACTTGGGATTCATGGGAATACACAGAATAGAGGTTCTTGGGAATTGTTTTCCAGCTTCTATGTATCCCAATATGGGTGCTGGAAAAGTTATAAATCAAGAAACGGTTACAAGTGCAGAAAAAATACCCCAAACAACAGTGGAGAAAACACTAGAATAAGTATTTTCTCTCTGACCAGGAGGCTGGGAGGGTAACGGTTCTCAACTAGGAGTGATTTTGTCACCCAAAGGATACTGGACAATGTCCGGAGACGTGTGCTTGTCACTTCTGCTGTAGGAGCTTTTTACTGGCCTCTAGTGGGTAGAGACCAGAGACAATCCTCAATATCCTAAAATAAACAGCGAAGTTCAGTACGATCAAGAATTATCTGACCCCAATTATTGGCAGTATCAAGGTTCAGAAACTGTTTTAACTGCTCCAGACAAAGCAGATTATGGCTCCATGGGCTAAATCTAGCCCACAAGCTGTTTTGTAAAAAATACTTTATAGGAACTTTACTTACATATAATAATATGGAGTGGAAGGGGAATATCATGGGCAATTTTAATATGAATCTTTTATTCAAGATAATGAAAAGATTAACCTTTCAGACAGAATCTGCAATATACAGAGGGCTAAAATTGGGCCGTCTCTGTCCATTTATTTTTCTTGCATTGATTTCCCTGAGATCTGGTGGTATTGTTTTTCTGACCAGCAGGATTCAAAGAAAAGATAATTTGGTATAGGCCTTGAATGTTCTCTTATGCTACTCTGTTCAGCTGTTCATCTTTACTTTTGCAGATATGTTATTAAAAGTATGCAAAATAGCAATAGACCATCCCAGTAAGTAAATATTTCCACCGAAAATACTCCGTTGGAAGCACAAAGGAAATTACATATTAAAGTTATTATTTTCTTTGGAATTATTTTCTCATTCAGGCTTTTTGGTACTTTAATAATACTTGATGCAATGTGAATTGGTGACACATTGCAAATTCCTTAACAGAAGAAATTTACATAGTTCATAAATATTTTCTCCTTGAGATACATGTTAATCACAAAGAAGAAAGCAATAATTTTACAGTGGAGCTACATAACCAATACCTTCTTAACCAAATGATTAAGGTAATATCATCAGTAATACAGCTAATAGGTTATATTCACATCATGAATCCATTGACATTTTCACTGAGAAAAACTCACCTTCATCTCTGTGGTATTCATTGCAAAAAGTGCAGAACCAGAATGCATCATGAGGAAACATCAAATTTGAACTGAGAGATATTGAATGAAATGACTAACCAGTACTCCTCCAAAGTGACATTTCCCCACGTCAGAAGATGTGACAACTAAATGAAATATGGAATTCTGGATTGGATCTTGAAAACTAAGGGCACTAATGTGATAACTAGTGAAATTTGACCTTTATAGATTCATCACTAGTATTCTTTCAGTAATAATGTCCTGGTTCTGGCAATAGTACTATGTCATATAAGATGATGAGATTTGGGCAAATCGAATAATGATAAATAAAGACAAAGGAACTCTGTACACTATTTCAGCAACCTTTAAGGATACATATACATATATACATACACATATATGTACATATACATTGAGAGAGAGAGAGACAGACAGACAGACAGATCAACCCACTCACCGAAAGACAGAGAATGACTAACAAAAATAAATGTATACACACTTCAGGAGAAGAAAAATAGTAGTATGTTTTTTTAACAGATGGTATTAACCTCATATGGGGACCCATAGAGAATGTTGTATTATAGCAGAAAACCCACTACATTGCTGGCCTTTACAGAAGAAACTAAAAATGCATGTACAGCAATCTCAATGACCAAGGTTAACCCAGCAGCATTTCACCACACTAATATATGTCTGGAAGTTAATGGTTACCACTTTGACCACCTCTTATAATTGTAGAACCCAAAAGTAACTTGTATTAATCTCATGATGTCTCAACAAATTTACTATATTTATACAAGTTTTTCTTTTCCTGAAATGAGTAATGAATGTATACAATTCTTGGTACTTGCACTCCCTTTCTCTCTCTCTCTCTCTCTCTCTCTCTCTCTCTATATATATATATATATATATATATATATATAATATATATATACATACCTGATATATAGATACAAATATATAATATTTCCCACAAAACATTGAATAAATACATATTCATTTTATTTTACTACCTTTTAATTATGTATTTCCCCATAAAATATCATATGTTCTTTAAAGAAACCAATTGTATTTGCTGTTTTTGGTATATAAGCCTGAAAAATCCTGATGCTACACTATGTCCTCATTCATTTTCAATTATAGTTCCTAACTTCTACTGGAAGACAGCACTGGCAACTCTCTAGGACAATAGAGAAAAGTATTGTACAGATAACACAAAGATTTAAGGGCTTAATTTGACCACTCGGACATCCTGACACTGAAAGCTTGATTTGAATACTAACACATAATTCATATTTATCATAGGACTCATGAACTGGTGTTAGTAACTACAAGCTTTTGAATCATGCTTTTTATTTTATCTGCACTGAAATCCTTCAAATATGCTCTCAAGGTCATTTTGAATTCATTTTATTTTTTTATTTTATTTTATTTTATTTTTTTTGTGGCACCGGGGATCGAACTCACAGCTTCACACCTGCCAGACAGGCGCTTAAGCTGCTGAGCCAAACTCCCGGCCCTAGATTTTTGAGGCAGGGTCGCACTATGTAGCTCAGGCCGGCCTTGCGCTCACATTGTGGCCCAAGTCGGCCTCGAACTCACAACGTTCCGCCTACCTCAGCCTCCCGAGTGCTGGGATTAAAGGCGTGCGCTACCACGCCCGGCTTGAATTCATTTTAAAGCTGTCGTACTGTTCGATCTTTTCATTTTTCCCCATCCTAAAACACTCAGAATATAAGTACTTCCAGGAGCTTCACATGAAAATCTCTATTTGTATACATTTCATGTTTAACAACTATCAGAAACACAATTATTGTGTTATAATCTTGATTAGTATTATAACCCTTCTGAAAATATTTGAAAATACTACTGTTTGAAGCCACTGGTTGAAATAAAGTAGTGATAACTTGAATATCCTCCGAATTAAAAAAACTAAATCTGAACATTTTGTTACTTGAAAGCAGCTGAGTCTATAGATATGTCAGTATTTTTATTGATATCAGTAATTACATACTACAAGTGAACTTCAAAATGAAATGTATTATTGTCATGATCAGAAAAAAATTTGACATCACCTCCTTTCATAAATAACTCTTACATAGCTGCATTTATTATATTACAAATGTTAAGAAATCTATAATTCTATAAATGTATCGACTCCCACCCTAGAATTGTTGCAAAATAAAGGAATTCAAACTAGATTCTTAGTCAACAGTAAGCCTGGACATTTTTTGAATGTGGCTAACATCATGGATGTAGTCTGCTGTAATAGAAAAATTTTAAAATATAGTATGTGGAGTCACATCAAGCGAAATTCTTTAGTGACTCAGTAGGAATAGATGGAATAACGTAGACATACAACATTAGGCAACCCACTTTAAAATTCGTCATGCCGTAAATGACATCTGTGGTGGAAACTAATTTCAATATTATGCTCTTAAGTTATCCCTCTATAATTGGCAATGACAATTTCAAATATTGATTTCACTGGATTTAAAATACCTTCTGACATAAAATTGAAAATAGATCTATTTAAATCAATTGAGTCTATAAATAATTACATGAATTTATAGGACACTACACTTGCTTTAAAATGTAATACAATTATGACCAAGATTTATATGTTCTATAAATAAATTTCTAAATTCAGGGCATGTTTTCCTTACATTTTTATGAGAGTAAGCCAAGGTTTGTAGGTTTGATGCCATGGTTCTGTATGTTTTTATTGTAGGGAGGATGGTTTTACTGTTGGAACTGCCTTTTGTTGTTTTTACTGTTTGTCATTCTTTATGCTGTTTTATATGCATCGTATCTTTTATTATTATTATTATTATTATTATTATTATTATTCTAAAGAATATATAGAAATAATGCACGAGTTTCAAATCCAGATAATTTTTCAACAGATTGCATAGGGTAGTAGTTTCAGGATGATTTAAGTGCAGTTCATTTATCATGAACCTTATTCCCATTACTATTACCTGTAGTATGTAATGAAATGATTATGCAGCTTAATGTGGAATCAGTGAGAATTCTGAGCCTGTTTTCCTGCAACTAGAGGCTACCACCTGGGGCTGATGGGCAATGTTGACACCTGAAGTGTGTTGTTTATGTCCTTTCTACTGCATAATCTTGTTTTGGTTCCTGTCATTGCAGAAAATCCTGTTTTACAAAGATAAGATACTGGAAATGGAAGTGGGCTCTTCAATGCTTCTGGGGCAATCTCAAAATATTCTGCCTTGACCAGAAGTATGGTGTCTTAGTTACTTTTTTTATTGCTGAGACAAAATACCTGACACCCAAAGTTAAAGGGAAAAAAGTTTATTTAGCTCACAGTTTGCAGACATTTCAGTCCATAGCTGGCTTGCTCCAAAGCAAGGTGGCACTTGGCAAAGGGGCAGCAATTCATCATGACAGAAGACAGCAAAAGCAACAAGAGGGAAGAAGCAAGCCTTTTCCTGTCCCTTATATTGTACGCAGGCTACCCCTCCTCCAGCTGGTGTAGCCCTCACACCCTTTTTCCCAGCATTGGACCGTGAATCAATTAGAAACTCTAGAGTCAACAATCTCTGTAAAACCTGCCCCCCGTAACATCCAGACACAAACCATAACACAAACCATAACATATGGACATTTGAAGTTGTCTTAAACATACTATGAAGGCTACTTTCATGTGATCTTGAGCAGCTAATCCTCTTCTATCATGGACAAACTTGACTTACTTTGTTGATTCACAAATGGGTTATGGATCTATTCCTTTCATGTTCACGGGTCTTTCATGGTTGGGAAGTAATACTCAAAATCTTTTGAAAGCTAAGATAGGTTATCTTGCAGCAGCTTGGAGAAAAAGGGCCTGGTCTAGTCTTTTTAGAAATCTATGATAATTTTTGAAATGTCAAGAATCTTAATATTCACTTATTGTCTCATAATTTAAGTTAGAGTGAGTTCAACCACTTTATCTGTTAACTTAAATATAGTTGTCATTCTCCCCTGAAGTGACAGAGTGGATTCACTGAGCAGGTTGAATATATCACATGATCAGGAAAATTTTGCAACCCGTAGCTTTCATTGAAATATGCTGCCAGTGGTGAATGCTTTTCTTAAAAATATCTCTGGATGAGCTCTCATAAGGTCTGGACAATACACTAAAATTAATCTAGAAGCAAGGCCTCCCTGTGAACAAGCACCATGTGTGGTCTGCTACTAGTGGGGGAACAATCAGACCCCAGCCCCTTCTGATGTGTGGGCTGCAATAAAAGAAAAGCCAACATCCCCCCACACTCCCTACCTCATAAGTGACTGGCTTATCTGGAGAAACACAGGCTGGGATGATAGCTATTCAGGTAAAATGCAATTTGATGCTTGTGGCATTTGGTGTTTCACTGACTTTGTAGGTCTAGGGCCGGTTGTCTGGTCATCTATTCATAGGATAATGGTATGCAGTGTGGCATCTATTGGGGATCTCCTTCTGAAGGTGGTATCCATTATTAATTCCCTACTATCTTGTTTTGAAGTACTGTATGATTTTCATTGGTTTGATGGGTTGAGTTTCATTCTGTTTTGTTGTGTTCGATTTTGATATATCTGATGACATGGGCAGCTATTTCAAAGATAACAAGATATATTATGGCAGCCATTTTGTATTCACTATTGTCTTGTCTTGAAGTTCATTATTGCATTCATTGTTTTGTTTTTATTGACTCTATTCTGTTCTGTTTTGTTTGATTTTTACTATATCTGAAGGTATCTGCAGCTATTTTAAACAAAGCAAGAGGCATTATAGTAACCATTGTTGATTTCATATTGTTTTGAAGTTGTGTGTCACTTGTACTGGTTTGTTTTGATTGGCCTTGTTCAGTTTTATTTTGCCTGGTCTCATCCTCTTTAAAATAAAAAATTTAAAAAAAGAAATAATAGCATAAAAATTTCCAAACATGAGAAAAGAATCTGATATACAGATAAGTGAGGCATATAGAACCCCAATTAGCCATAACCAAAATAAATCTTCACCCAGACATATAATAATTAAGATCCCAGAAATTCAGCACAAGAACAGAATACTAAAAGCTGTCAGAGAAAAGAAATAGCTCACCTATAAAGGAAAATCCAACAGAATCATGCCAGACTTCTCTACACAAACCTTCAAATCAAGAAGGGCTTGGAGTAGAGTATTTCAAGTCCTGAAAGAAAACAATTTCCAACCCAGATTGACATATCCTGCAAAACTATGTTTGAAAATTGATGGAGAAATAAGTTACTTCCATGACAAAGAATTTCTGAAGAAATTCGTGACCACCAGATAAATACTAAAAAGAGTACTGAAAAAGACTTTAGAAAGATAAAAAGATGACTACAATTCCAAGAACAATACCAAGCAGGGCTAACAGTTAAAGAGAGAGAAAAAGCAGAGAATAAACAACAGAAAGATAACATAACAAAGATAAGTCAGTACATATCAGTTATATTCTTCAATGTAAATGGCCTTAACTGGCCAGTAAAAAGAAACAGACTGCAGAGTGGATTAAGAGACAAAATCCAACAATATGCTGTGTACAAGAAACACATTTATCTCAAAAGAAAATTCATAGACTAAAATCAAAGGATGGAAAACAATACTCCATGAGACAGGAACCCAGAAAAATGTTGAGGTAACTATTTGGTTTTCACACAACGTGAACTTCAAGGATGATCAAAAGAGATAGAGAAGTTCATTACATACTTATTACAGGAAAACTTCTAGAGGAAGAAATTACAATCATAAATACATATGTACCCAATATGGGAGTACCCAACTATGTAAGAGAAATCTTAATAGACATGAAAAATCAAATAAACAATAATGCAGTTATAACAGGGGACCTTAACATCCCATTGTTACAAAGAGACAAATCAACCAAACAAAAACTCAGAAAAGAAATAACAGAACTGAATCAAACTTGTGAACAAATGGACCTAGTAAATATGTGCAGTGTTCCACCCAACATCAGAATGCACATTCTTTTTGGCTGCACATGGGTCATTCTCTATAATAGACCATAAACTAGCCCACAGAACATGCTTAAGTAAATACAAAGTAATTGAAATAATCCCATGCATAATATCTGACCATAGCACAATAAAATTAAAAATTAACAACAAAAAAATCCATAAGAATTCCATAAACACATGGAAATTAAATAACACTCTCCTGAACAATCAATGGGTCACAGAAGAAATTAAAGAAGAAATTAAACAATATCTGCAATCAAAGGAAAATGCAAAGGATTTGAAATAATCCTATGCAAATTATCTGACCATCTCACAGTAAAATTAGTAATTAATGACAAAAAACCCAATAAGAACCCCCATAAGCACATGGAAATTAAATAACACTCTACTAAACAACCAAGGATCACAGAAATTGAAGAAATTAAACAATATCTACAATCAAAAGAAAATGCAAATACAATTTATCAGAACCTGTGGGACACAATGAAAGCAGCCCTCAGAGGGAAATTTATAGCAGCCAATCCCCACATCAGGAAAATGGAAGAAACACAAATAAACAACCTAATGCTGCATATTGAACTTCTAGAAAAAGAAGAGCAAGTCAAGCCCAAAGCCTAAAGAAGGGAGGAAATTAAGACAATTGAAACTAAGAAAACAAAGAATTGATAAATCAATGAGTTGGTTCTTTGAAAGAATAATTAAGATTGATAAACCCTTAGCCAACCTTATCAAAAAGAGCAAAGAAAAAATTAAAATCTGTGCACTAAGGAATGAAAATGGAGAAATCACTACAGACACTGTGAAAATCCAGAAGATCATCAACACCTGCTTCGAAAAACCTTACTCTCATAGGTTTGGTAACACAGATGAAATAGACAGATTCCTGGAATCGTATGAATTACCACAGCTGGATCAAGAAGATGAAAAACTGCTGAATAACCCAATTTCAGTTCATGAAATTGAAAATGTAGTTAGAACCTTACGAACGAAGAAAAGCCCAGTCCTGATGGATTCACTGCTGAATTCTACAAGAAATTTAGGGACGACTTAATGCCAACACCCCTTGAACTCTTCAATGAAATTGAAAGGGAAGCAAGTGTCCCTAACTCATTCCTGGAAGCAAGCATTACTCTGATAGGAAAACCAGTGCAAGACCCAACCAAAAAAGAGAAAAAGCCAATCTCTCTAATGAACATAGAGGCCAAAATCCTCAAAAAAATATTGGCAAATAGAATGCAACAAATCATCAAGAAGATTATACACCATGATCAAGTGGGATTCATTCCAGGAAAGCAGAAGTGGTTAAAGATACACAAATCAACACAATACACCATATCAACAGAGCCAAAGACATGATTCATGTGACCATCTTAATAGATGAAGAGAAAGCTTTTGACAAAGTCCAACACTCATTTGTGAAAAAGAAAACCTACGGAAAATCAGAATAGATAGTCTTTACCTCAATCTGATAAAAGCTAAATATGGCAAACCAGCCCACATCTTACTAAATGGACAAAAACTGAAAGTTTTCAACCTAAAATCAGGAACAAGACAAGAACGCCCATTATCACCACTCCTATTCAATATAGTTATGGAAACATTAGCCAGAGCAATCAGACAAGAGAGAGAAATAAAAGGAATAAGGATAGAAAAGGAAGAAGTTAAATTATCACTATTTGCAGATGACATGATACTCTATATAGAAGACCCTAAAAACTCCATCAAAAGGCTACTAAAGTTAATAAACAATTTCGGCAATGTAGCTGGATACAAAGTCAACACTCAAAAATCAATAGCATTCCTGTACACAAACAACAAACTCACTGAGAGAGAAGAAAGAGAAACCACACCCTTCACAATAGCAGCCAAAAAAATGAAATACTTAGGAATCAATCTAACAAAGGAAGTAACAGATGTATATAGTGAAAATTACAGCACTTTGAAAAAAGAAATCAAAGAGAATCTCAGAAAATGGAAAGATATTCCTTGTTCATGGATAGAAAGAACTAACATGGTGAAAATGGCCTTACTCCTAAAACTGTTATACAGATTTAATGTAATTCCAATCAAAATATCATTAGCATACCTCACAGATCTAGAGAAATCATTCCTAAAACTCATTGGGAACCAAAAGTGACCTAGACTACAAAGGCAATTCTGGGCAACAAAGGCAAGGCAGGAGGCATAACAATCCCAGATTTGAAATTATACTATAAAACTACTGTGGTAAAGTCAGCATGGTATTGCCAAAAAGCAGATCTGAAGACCAGTGGAATAGATTAGAAGATACAACCACAACTACAACATACTCAGCCACTTTATTTTTGTAAAAGGGGCCAAACATGCTTACTGGAAGAAAGACAGCCTTTGTAATAAGTAGTGCTAAAAAAACTGGCTTTCCATATGCCAACAACTAAAACTAAACCCATGTCTATCTCCATGAGCTAAACTAAAGTCAAAATGAATCAAAGATTTAAATATTAAAACAGAAACACTAAATCTGCTAGAAGACAAAGTAGGTAGAAATCTTGACAACATAGTGGTAGGCAGAGAATTCATGAGCAGAAATTAAACTTCATGGGAATTACTTCCCATAATCACCAACTGGGATCTCGTCTTATTAAAAAAACTTTTGTATGTCAAAAGAAATCTCCAACAGAGTGAAAAGAAAACCTATGAATTAGGAAAATATCTTAGCCAACTATCCCACAGACAAAGGAATTGTATCTAAAACATATAAAGAATTTTAAAAAAAACCAGGACCCCAAAATTCAAAGACCCAATACAAAAATGGGCATCTGAGATGAATACACACTTCTCAGATAAAGAAATACAAATGACAAATAAATATATAAAAATGTTCAGCATAATTGATCATTTGAGAAATTGCAAATGAAAACAACACTGAGATCACATCCCAGTCCAGAAAGAATGGCCAAGATCAAGAAATCAGTCAATAACAAATGCAGGAGGGGCTGTGGGGAAAAAGGAACTCTTCTTTGCTGTTGATGGTAGTATAGGCTGGTGCAACCACTTCTAAAAGCTAGGATTAGAGGTTCCATTTGACCCAGCTATCCCACTTCTGGGCATTTTCCCAGAATTTAAAACATCATACCACAGTGATATATGTGCACCCATGTTTATAGCAGCACAAATTCTAATAACCAAATCTTGTAAACAATCCAAATGCACTTCAAATGAGGAATGGATAAAAAGGAGTGATATTTTTATACAATTGAGTACTATTCAGCTATAAAGAAGGATCACATTGAGGCTTTTTTAGGTAAGTGGACATAACTTGAGACCATACTCATAAGTGAAATAAATCAAATTCGTGTGTGTAAATACCATACTGTCTCCCTAGCACAAGAAACTGAAATAGCAAATAAGATCCAAAATCTATAATCAATATTGTGTGAGGGTAAGAAATTGCTCAAAGAGAAAAAATAACTGGGACAGGAGAAAGGAGGAAAAGGAAAAAGCCATAAACTTCTCTCTGTATATATAGGATAGCTAAGATGACTATACTAATAATTCTATTAGTTTTTGGAAAGGAATAGCTGATAGTTATATGATTAGATCAATTTTGCATGTCTATATCTGGTAATCCTTTTGTAGATAACAATATGCAATATAACAACGATTGTTAAATTCCTATCATCTTGTTTTGAAAGCCTATATTGTTGTTTTGGGTTTGTTGTTGTTTGTTTGTCTCTTGCTTTTTGTTTTTCTTTACTGTACCATTTTTTCTCTTTTAAGTAAAAAAAAAAATGATGCTCTCAGTGCAGTGCAGGCACATTTGATGAAATGGCAGAATTCAGTAATTGCTTATGATTTTCATGTTCAATTAAAAAACTCCAAGTGCTTGTATTTATATTTTTTTAATGCAGGCTCCTTGCTCGCCATGTGGTGAAGTAGTTTTAAAGGATTCATAACTTCACCACAAAGTGGTTTTGGAGAATGTGAATCACCTGTCACAATGAACCTGTAATTGAAGTAGGACTCTTGGTATTTCCTAGGAAATGCAGTTTGTAGTTGGAAATCTAGAGTCTTATGCTGTCTCATTGCTGGATCTTTCCCCCTTTCAAAGAAGCTCTCCAGTGGCATTTGCCTTTTACTCATCTTGGTTAGGATAAGCTTGTGGGCTTACTAAAACTGTGACTGAGACAAATGCACAGTGCCACAAAGAGATACAGGTGGAAGTATTAAGTTAAACAATGGCTGGGCTACATATAGTCTGAAATTAGTGTCAGGTTCTGGCTTAGACTGCCACCAGATACATGAACTACTGAAGTACAGAAAGTCCTAGACTTACAAACAAGTTCCATTCTGGGAGAATTGTCCATAAGTTGAATTCATTCATAAGTAGATGTAGTGAATCTTTTACAGTAGACCTGTGAATTTGCAACTTGAGTGCTCATAAGCTGAAGACTTACTGTACTGTGCATCAATTCACTTGCCACTATAAAACCTGGCACAGATACAGCTTGTCACTTGCCAGTCACGGATAGGGTCTTGATATCAATCTCAAGTGATTAACATATATAGTCTCTGTTCAGTCAAACCTTTCTACTAATGTTAGTCTGTATTTGCACTTGTTCCGCAGTGCTAGAACAACTTAGCACCACTGCCTTAGCTCTGCCTCAATCATCAGGCACTAGATTCTTATAAGGAACATACAACATAGGTCCCTCATATGTACAATTCACAATCGGGTTTAGGCTCCTATGAGAAATTAATGCTGCCATTGATTTGATAGAAGGAATAGTTCAGACAGTAATGTGGGCAATTCTGAGAAGCTGTAAATATAAATGGTAATAGTAAAATCTTGGAAACTGCCTATATGTCTGCCAACAGATAAATGAATGAAGATAATATGGTACATATACATAAAAGAGTACTACTCAGACATAAAGCAGGGTGGATTTGAACCATTCATAGGAAAATGAATACACCTTGAGACCATAGTGCTAAATGAAACAAATCAATCACAGACATGCTTTCTCTTGTATGATAAACCCAAAGTATAAATAAACTGTGAGTAAAATAAAAGATAGATTGTAGGAAATAGGGAGATAGACGTTGTGGAGATTGGAAGGGGTTCTGGGGATGAAGAGAGATGGAGGGAGGGGAGAGAAAAGCAAATGTACAAAGGATCAAAATATGCTATGCTGTGTACCAATTACTCACAGTGAATGTATTTATTATGCATTGCAAATATATACTAATCAAAAAGGGAAGAAAAAATACAGGTGAAGCTTTGTTCCTTTGTCTACTGCTCACTTCCAGCTGTGCCACCTGGGTTTTGAAGATCCCTACCTTAAGGAATTTTGTTTTTGCTAATGGTAGATAAAATTAGGGGAATTTATCTCATAATACTCAGGCCTTGAGGAGTTTGAAAACTGGGTCTAAAGGTTGGTGGAATCATTTCTGGTTCATATACACACTTAGACCATAGTCACTCGGTTAGTAAATGGAACGTTGGTAGATTTTCCAAAACCATACATTGTAGAAGGGCCCTGAGTCTAGTCTCTGTCCCTTGATTTGTGTGAGATAACAAATTTTCTATTTAGCTCCTTTAACTTCTGGGCTGCACATTTCTGCTTTTCTCTGATAATATCAATCACCTCCTTTTAATGAGCAAAAACTTCAACTGAAAAGCAGTACCAACTATGTTTCTCATCATCTGGGTGACTCTTCAGAAATCTTATCCCTTCAAATCCTAATATACTAGGCCATACAATATCAAGGAGCTCCAAAAAATGTATCTAAGAAATCCCAATCTTTGATGAGATTTTCAGTGCTGTACTAACCCTGCAATATCTAATCATTTGTACATTTGAGATATGCTTCTGATCAAGGCAGACTAGATAAATCAGAACAGTTCACCACTTCTCTTCCGAGTAGAACTTGAAAAGTGGAAAGAGAGAAAGCAGAAGGAAAGAGACTAGGCAACTAACATACTATCAAAGACAAATAAATGTTAGAACAAAGATCCACAGAAATTGCCTTTGCATTTGCAGCTGTTTATTCCCCTTGATCGTTCACAAAGTTGTGTCCTAGTTTAAAAACTGAATGCTAAACCAAGCTGACTTTGAATGTTTTCACCAGATCACAGGAAAAACTACAGTATAGGGTACATTAATTAGTGTCTTTGTGTGGTGAGAAGCAGATATAAATTCTGCAGCATTTGAATTGGCAACTGAAGGTCATCATTTAGGAGTCATCTGAAATTAAACAATTTTAGTCTATGGCCTACCAACCTGAATGTACCTGAGCTTGTCTTAGACACTTTTGCCAGATACTGAAGCCCAACTTTGTATCATCTGAGTCTCTAATTGGATTAAGTACCAATGAAAATGATAATGCTATTAATTGTTCAGTGAGGGTGAAATTAAATTTGAATTATCTCTACATTTTTATATATAGTTTCTGTCATATAATTAAAAATTAACAGGGTACACCTGCTGTCTCCTGTGAGTTGGTGCCATTCGTGGTCTGTGGCAGAGGATACCAAGAAGTCAACAAGAACCTAAGACCTCCTGTAGGTCAGTGCCATGCACAGGCTGACTGGGAGAGAGCCAGACGCCAGTCCCTTCTGGCATGCAGTCAGGGAGACAAGAAGAGCCAACGTCTTCCACACCATAAGCGACTGGCTGATCCAGAGAAACACAGGCTGCAATGGTAGCTAATAATGTAAAATACAACTTAATGCTTGTAGTGTTTGGTATTTCACTGACTTTGCAGTACTAAAGCCCTAGTCTAATCATCTATTAAGAGGATAACAGCATACAGTGTAGCATATATGGGGGCTCTCCTTCTCAAGGTGATAGCAATTGTTAATTCCCTATTTTCTTGTTTCAAAATCCTGCATCATTCTTGTTTTGTTTGGTTGGGTTTTATTCTGTTTTATCTTGTTTGATTTCATTATATCTGATGGCATGGGCAACTACTTCAAAAATAACAAGATATATTATGATAGCCACTTTGGATTTACTATTATCTTGTTTTGAAGTCCTGTATTATACTCATTGTTTTGTTTTTACTGGTTATATTCTGTTCCATTTTGTTTGATTTTACCACATCTGAAGGTATGGGCAGCTATTTTGAAGGCAACAAGAGACATTATGGTAACCATTGTTGATTTTCTATTATCTTGTTTTGAAATCCTGTGTCACTTACACTCTCTTGTTTTGATTGGCTTTATTCTGTTTTATTTTGCTTGGTTTTATTCTCTTTAAAATAAAATTTTAAAAATTAAAAAAAAATAAGGGGATAAAAAATTGATGGGATAATAAGAAAAAATGTGACCACATTCAGCTGACACATCAGTTAGAAATGAACAGACAAAAAACCCAGATAACAGAGCTACAGACATGCAATTAAAAATGCCTAATGTAAGACGGGTGTGGTGGCAGAAACCTGTAATACAAACACTCTGGCAGAGTAAGGCAGGAGTATCACAAGTTGGAGCCCAGCCTAGGGAACTTAATGACTTAGTGAGACTCCGTTTCAAAACAATAAAATGATCTTCTTTAAAGGACTGGGGATATAGCTCAGTGCAAGGGCAATCTCCAGTATACTCCAAAAGATAAATTGAGAAATGGGTATTCAGAAACTTTGGTCGTTTAAAAATTAGGTTATTGTTTTCTTACTAGTGAGTTATTTGTATAATGAGTAACTCCTTATCAAATGTATGATTTCAAAATGTTTCCTCACATTCTATAGGTCATCTCTTCACTCTGTTGATTAAATTAGCTTTGAAGAATCTTTTAGCTTAGTTTAATCGCATCTGTTTATTTTTGCTTTTATTGGCTATTCTTTTGATATCTAAAAATTCATTGCTAATGTTTCATTCTAGCAGTTTTAGAGTACCAAATCTTACATTTAGTCCTTTGGTGCATTTTAAGTAACTTTTGTATGTGATTTGAGATAAGGATCTAGTCTCATCTTTCTGCAACTGGATATGCACTTGTCTCAACAGCTTTTGTTTAAGAAAGTATTCTTTCCCCATTGTGTATGCTTTACATCTTCGTCAGAAAGCAATTGACCACACAAGATTGTGTTTACTTTGAGTCTCTCCAATATGTTTCATTGGTTTGTATGTCCATTCTATACCAATTACGTGATATTTTGATTATTATGACTTTGTGATTAGTTAACAATATAATATCATACTGTTTTGTTGCTGTTAAGTCTCCAGGGCTTTTCACATTTTACATTGATATTGATTATATTATATATATTATTATATTATATTGATATATATTATATATTGATATATAATATAATATATTATATTGAAGAAGTAGGGACTCTCTATTCTTTGCAGACTAGTTTTGTGTAGGAGAGCCTTTAATTACTCAGCCAATCCAGAGACTCTCTGCAGGCCCATCTGACATGATCTGAGGGCAGTCTTGGTGCTGGAGTACGATGGCAGAGTGACTTGGTCCTGGTTCAACAGGTGGGTGGACCTGTTACTTGAATCTGTGGGATTGGGTATAAAACCGAGGTTCACTAGAGTAGATCAGTTTATTGAGTGTACAGGAATGGACCTAAAGCTTGGGTTCACCAAGTCAAGTGTGAATCCTATATTTTTAGGGTCCAGCCTGAAGTGTGATTACACAGGGGCTCACCCAGTATCAGGGAAGACCTCTAACCTGAGTCTTCTGGAGCTGACAAGTCACCTGGATGGGCCTGGCATCTGGGAACACTGGGGAATTTAAACCCTGGATCCACAAAGTCTGGTCTGTTGTTAAAGTGAGCCTGGAGCCTAAATCTATGGAGTGAGTCTGACTATTGGATCTATAATGACTGGTTTGAAGTCTGTATTGCAGAGGTGTCATACAGTCTTATCCATTGTATCTGACCTGGCAATGTGGTCTTTAGAGATAGACACAGATTCTAGATCTCCTGGAACAGGTCTGAAGCCTGGGTTTCTGGAGCCTGGGGCCATTGGTATCAACCTGGAGACTATGGCTGTCTTGGTGCTGGTGCCAGTGTGAAAATTGATTCTAGGATGACCAATCTGATGCCTAAGACTTTAGATGCTGGCTTGTTCCTGGAGCCTTGGACTGTGTAGACTGGTCTAGAACCTATGTTCATTAGTGTTAACCTACAGGTGGGGAGTGCAGATCCTGATTTTGAGGATAGGTCCACGTGGTCTGGCCTGAGATCTGGAGCCTGAGATCTAGGGCCTGGCCGCCCTGAGCTTTGTTCCATGGGCTATCACAGCAATCTAGTTTATTGGGTCAGGCCTAGCACTAGATCTGCTTGATCACAGGGCAACAGGAACTAGCATGGAGGGTTTGACAGCAGGGACTGGCCTGAAACCAGGAAATCCTAGAACATGTATCTGCGAATGCTGTCAAGTCACTGATGCTGACTTGACTCAGTTGGTACAGAAGGTTGGGACCACAGGGTCTAGGATCTGTCCAGGTTTGGAGCTCATATTCTGCAGGGGACAGCTGGAGGCTGGTTTCATCAGTGTCAGCCCAGTGACTTGGGCTGCCTGAATGGCCTGTGCCTGAGACTATTGGGTCCTGCCAGAGATGAGGGGAGGTCCAGAGCTTAGGGCCACTAGTGTTGTTTGGCTGTGGTGTAGTGTGGAGACTGAATCTGCCACATGGGTCTACAGCATGAGATTGAGGAATTTTATCTGGTTCTAGGGTAAGTGTGGAGCTGTAACCATGGATGTTAGTTTGGAGTTTAGGGTGGAGGACTTTCCTGACACTGGGATTTCCTGGGTTGGTCTGGTGTTGGAGTCTGAAGCAAAGATCAAAATTCCGTGCTCATTTCCTTTCTTTTCCTTTACATGGAGGATATCTCTCTTTACATTCTATTGCTTGGGATCATAGAAAGTTGATGCAGATAAAATAAAACTATTTTTCCTACCTGCTTCGGTATATCTTTTCTTATGTCTGTGCTTGACCCAGGTGCTGTAATCACTTACCTGGTTTCCTTTGTTCTTGCAAAGGTATTTTTCTGTATAGGTAATTGAATTTATATTTCTGTAAGAGGATGAGCTCTGTGGCATTGTATTCCTTTATTTTTCTAATGTCAGTTTCTACCCAGTTGATTTTTGTATGCCCATCCATATTCTACAAATTTTTAAAGTTCGTCTACTAGTACTGTTACATTTTTAAATTTTCCTTCAAATTTTCTATATACATAATGATATAATTCCTGGAAAAGACAATTGAATTATAAATCATATTTTCTAATTTGTATACATTTTACTTCCTTTTTTTGGTGAGACCTCCATTACTGACATAGGAGAAGTGTACTGAATATACGACTGAGAAATCAGTACCCTTGACTTATTCTCAAATCTGTGGAACATCAATATTTTACTTTTGCAATATCATGCTATTGTGTATTTTTTGTTGACTCAAATAATGAAGCAGAAACTCACTTATATTGCTATCATATTAAATTGCACTGACTTAGTTTTATGTAAATTATCCTTCAAGACAGCAGACTTAAAATAGGAGAGCACCTTAAATATTTGCTGGGGATATTTTTCAGGTAGTTAAATAACATAGAACTTTGGCTGTGTTAATATGACCAGAAGGTGATTTCTAATTTTCTTTTTTTTCAAGGTTGTCATTTTCTCATATTTATTCAATATTTTTGCATTCACGACCATTACTATATGTGCACATACATATAATATGAAAACAAATGAGCATCATACCTCATGTTATTAGAATTAGATGACATGAAGTTTAGGAAAGTATTTATAAAGAACTACAGAATTATTAAATTGTTGAATTCTCTTCAGAAAATCAATGAGTGTTTATTTGATATTTCTAAGGTTTGGTGTGATTGTCATTCTCAATACTTAGGCAAGGTGATAGTAATTTGGGAACATACCCAGCTTCCTTGTAGTTAAAATATCAACTGGACAATGCTGCTGAAACATTAGTAGTGGAAATAAACTGGGCTTGGAATAGAAAAAGATAATGAAACAAAGAAAAGCTATTACATAGTGTTCAAAATGACATCTAAGCTCAGAAACAAAGCATGATTTCCTCTAGAGGCTTCAACAATGATATATTTTATCTTCTCTTAATTTTACCTGTTTGTAATAGCTAGCAATTATTTCTTGGGCATTTATCCTACATTGTTGCTAAGCAATGACTACAAGCTTGTATCTTCTCGTTTTACCACTTGCTACATAGAATTGCTTACACGACTCTGCCAAAACATTTCTTTCCATTGTAAGAACCAACAAAGTATGCTGATCTTATGTTAGATTTAATGCAATTTTTCCTGCATAATATAGTCTTCAGGGAGAGAAAATGAAATTCACTGAGTCATTAACTTACATATTTTGTTCAACTTTTTATCACTTCTTCAGTATGGACACACACGTGTGCAAGTGTGCACAATCACAACCACAACTTAACTAGAGCTATAAAAGGAAGCAGACCATGTCACCACTATGACATATGGCTCACCTGATTTGATTCAGCTCATTTCCATGTAAGAGATACCTGTTGGAGCTGGAACTTCTCTGCTTATTTTGAATTCACTAAAAGGCCAATTATAAGCACTGCTGTAACATTTTCTAATCTTATTTGTAGCTTTATTCTCTATTTTGTTAACTCGATTTAGTTTAATTTTTGTGAATTAACGAAACCATCCAGACTTGTTGGCATAGCGCTAATGATACTTACAATCACAGTAAAAGGGTCCAAACTGAATTGATGGTTAATGAATTCCTGAGAAAATAGTTAAATTTCTGAAAATCTCAATAACCTTCTTGGCAAAATGAGAGTAATCATTGTCTCATAAACCTAAGAAAATATAAAATTATGTGCAATCCTTCCAAACAGAGTTTATTGTTAAATAGTCACCCAGTGAGCTATGAACAAGATCTAGACCAAGGTAACACTTTTTATACCTGTCTCCTTTTTACTATTTCTTTTCTTTTTTTTTTTTTCTTTTGCGGCACCGGGGATTGAACTCACAACCTCGCGCCTGCCAGGGCAGGCGCTTAAGGCACTGAGCCAAACTCTAGGCCCTGGTTTTTTGAGGCAGGGTCGCACTATGTAGCTCAGGCCGGCCTTGCGCTCGCGTTGTAGCCCAGGCCGGCCTCGAACTCACAACACTCCTCCTATCTCAGCCTCCTGAGTGCTGGGATTAAAGGCGTGCGCCACCATGCCCAGCTCGTTTTACTATTTCTAATAGGGTTCTTTCCATGCCATTCCCAAGTCCAAGTCCCATTATAAAACTTACTATCATGCATTTTTTTTAATTTAAGAAAAAATGGACACAGAAGACAGAAACAAAAAGCAAAAAAGACAGACGAACGACAACAACAAATCTGATACAATAGCGTAGGTTTACACAATGAGATGGTTGAAATTTAGCAGTAGTTACAATACTGTATATCATTACCTTCATAGGAGTTGTTCAGATTGACAGATATAGACATGCAAACAGTTAAAATGACTATATTACTAAATGCATTAGCTATAATCCTTACTATCACACTGGCAGAATTCTCACTATCACACTGATAATCCTTACTATGAGAACTAAATTCCCTCCGAATTTATTTAATTTGTGTTAAGTGGGATGGCTTTTTAATTTTAAGTAATGTTTTTGGTTGTTGTTTTGTTTTTTGAGACAGAATCTCGCTGTGAAGTTCAGGCTGACCTTGAACTCATTTTGTAGCCCAGGCTGGCCTCAAATTCACAGCAATCTTCTTGCCTCAGTCTCCCAAGTGCTGGGATTACAAGCATGTGCCACCATAAGTAAGTATTTTAAAAGACTGTCCTTTCATTGATTTTCTTATCATGCTTTCTTTGCATCACAGACCAAGTCCTTTATTTGTCTTTGTAAACTGCACAATGTAATTCTCTATCAAAAATTGACTTAGAATTTTTGCAGTGTAAAATTTATTTTGATATATTCAGATTTTTATATTTTTCTTATCTGTTGCTCAAAATCTAAAATACAGCAACTTTTTGTACTTATATTTTTTATATTATTTATGCCTTTAAGTCACTCAAAATATATATTTTGTTATCTTATGTTAAGAATGGATAGTATTTGTCCCATAGTCAACTTGTTGTTCTAGCACTATTTTATAAATAATTTTAACCCTATGAAGAAGAGGTCTTATTCATGACTTAAAATTTTATAAACACTAAGATTTATTTCTGGGCCTTCTCTTCCATTTTATTAATTGGCCTATTTATGTACCATTACTATACTTTTGGTTTTATTAATCATTTTGGTATCTGTTAGCCAAAGTTCCTAGCAACCTTAATTTCTGGATTTATGTTTGTTTTGCTGTTTTTTCTTCCCAATACATTTGAGAATCATTTATGTTAATGAGAAAATAATCTTAGTGTGACAAATCTGTACACTTTTCAAAACAGGTATTTGTAGAGAAAATTGGGCAGCAGAGATAGGAAAAGGAATTGAATTATCATTATTTGGAAAAATATTCTATTTCTCATTTATGTATTTGGGTTTCTTCTATAGGGAAATAATTTGTAACTGAAACAAAGAGGTTTTTCCCCAAATTTCTAAATGACTACAATATTGCACTCAGTGCAATCAGATAAGTGCAATACTGCCATCATTATAACAACATAGAACATCATTATGAGTGTTTCTTTTTAAATATTCCTTTAAGGTTAAAGACAAAAAGTTAAACTATGTTATGGTTTATGGCAATTGAGTTGTGTCTCCTAACTTTTTAACCATTTGCAGAACAATGCCTGAAGATTTCTGGCTATGTAAGAGTTACATTTTTATATTCACTGAAGAAACACTGACAGTTATTAAAATGGAAAGAAAGCAGTCAATGATATTTCCCTTTGAAGTTCATTTAAATGCTGCATTTTCCTCTGTCAGTGAGACAATTATTTGGTCAATTAATAGTCATGAGTAAGTCAGAATTAAAGGGATAAAAAGAAAAATGATAAATCAAAAGATGCTTCTGCTTGAAGAATATTTTAAAATGTATGAGATCTGCATAAGTATTTTAATGCATATTAGAATATGATGAGGGCCTAAATGAAGAATCACTGTGTATAATGGAACTTAGGAGGGAGAAATTAATGTCATATTATAGCAATCTGATATGATTTCATGGTTGACTTGACATCTTAGCTACACCCTAATAGATGGTTTAGATTTTCAGTTGGTGAACTGGCATCACTGGAGGAGTTGAGACAAAGCCACCAACATGTGAGGACTCTGGGAAAACTTTATAATTTATTTTGGCTAGAACATAGACCGTATGAGAAAAAACAGTGAGAAATAATTTTGGAAAAATAATTGGAGATCAGGTGGCAGAGTATCTTAAAATACTGAGTCTTAGATTATGGATTTCATGTTGGTAATGTGGGGCCCATAAAGTATTTTCAAAGGTATCGGTAGGAGTGGTGCTATGGTTCAGAAATATTACAGAACAAGAAAGAACAACTGGGATGGGGAAAAAGAAAAGAAAAGGAAAAAAGCATATATATATATATATATATATATATATATATATACACATATATAATAGCTAAGATAATTGTACTACTATTCCTATTCATGGAAAGAAAATGTGAGTGTTTATGTTGTTTGATCTGTTTCACATGCCTGTATCTTGTAATATGAGCAACTATTTTGAAGATAACAATATGCAGTACAGTGACTGTTATGGTTTATACATTGTGTCCACTTGAGAAGTCTAGGAGCTTAATTAAGTAACTCAGCAGCTCTACATCCTGGGGTGTAGAGCACAAGCAGTTACCTGTTCATTGCGTCAGTTTGAGAAGGTCAGAAGTTTAACTGAGAGACTCAGCAGGGAGCCAGAGTTCTTACTTTGTAAATATCCTCATCCTGTGCAAAGGAAGGCAAGGAAATTTGTGAATGCTACACCCACCCTGGGTAGGGGGAGGGCTGTCCTGTGTATAAGGGAGAAAAGAAGCTTGCTCTTGCCCCCTTTTACTCTGGTTGCTTTTGCTTAGCTGCTGCCTTGAAGTGCTTCCCCAGTGCCATGCCACCCTGCATTGGAGCCAGCTGATTGTGGACTGAAACCTCCAAAAACTGTAAGCTAAGTAAACCTTTCCTTCCCTAATTTTGGGTGTCAGATGTTTTGTCTCAGCAACAAGGGAAAAGTAACCAAGACAGTGACTATTATTAATTCCCTATTATCTTGCTTTGAAATTCTTTATTGCTTTGTTTTGTTTTTATGTTTTGCTTTCTTTTAATCTCTTTAAATAACAAAGTTAAAAAACAAAATAAAAATAAAAATGGAAGTTAAAAAAACCCATTATTTTCCAACATTAGCGATTATTCTGGTCTTCATAGTTCCAATGAAAGCCTAGGATTCTAAAATCTGAAGTCACTAGGTGCAGAAATGTCTAGATAATATTTTGTTAGCCAATAATCAGAAAAGGTCATCCACTAAGCCACTTCTGTCTTTGTGTTATCATGTGTGATGCCAAATTAATATTCCTTGTCTTTCCTTTATTTGAAAAAATGTTAACATTCTTTGAAAGGAGTTAACTGAAGTGTACAATCTTTGCCTTCTAGACTATTATAGTAACAAATGTGATATGAAATATTAAAAAGATTTCTAGTACATTATAATAATTATAAAAGCATGTCATTTGAACATAAATTTGAATTAAATGTACTTCATTGTATTTTTTCAGTATATCTACAAACCAATGTGCTTCCAGAATATTCTTGCTATCCCCAGGTTAAGGAATTTAAATTGCAGGGTTGCACATGAGATTATTTGTTTTATGTAATTTTTATATAAAATACATACTTACAAAATAAACTCAATTTTATTTACCATGTTCGTTATTTATTGAATTATTGAGACAGATTTTATATTTGTTTTGACAAAAACTAAATATGTAAATGAAACCAATTCAATTGAGTGCTCATGGAAAAAAGAAGTAACTAAGAAAGAGTAAAATGTAATTGTAAATGCTGTAGTCCATTTGTGGAAACCAAGTCAGATCTTAATGATATATAATCTTATTTTATTGCAATAGTAACATAAAATTTTTATTAGAAGTTGAATCTCTCTAATAGCAACATAAAGGCTGTATGCAAACCTGTAACATAAGAATTTGGAAACTGACATAAATTAGGCTTAGTAATTCTTAGGCTGTAAGGAGTTTTTCAAAGTTTAATGTTTATTTTGCATTTGTGAAGTTGTATATTATATACTTGCTGTCTCTTCAGTTTAGATGCTAGCATATGAAAATACGTGAGAATTATACAGGATTTAATAATGGATTGGATACAATGCATGAAAGAATGGTAATAAGGCTCATCCCTAGATTTTGACTGACCAAACAAAATATCTTGCTAGTTACTAATTACAGAAATGATAAGAGTATTAAAAAACAGGGCTGAGATTTTTTTAAATCTCAATTTGTTTTTTTTTATATATGATTTTAAATGCCTTATGCCCAACTAAGTGAAGATGGTATAGATGCCACTGGATATTGTAACAGAGAATGTATTTTGGGAGTTATCAATATTTATATTGCCAATTGAGGGTACAGAAATATTTAGTCTTGTCAAGAAGATTAAAGAGAGAGAGGAGTAATTATTGTCCCAAGATTTACATGTGGTATATTTAATCATTTATTGAACTAGTAAAAGAGATTGATCATGAAAATGAGACCTAGGAATGGCACCTAAAATTGTAATGACATTTAGAAGAATTGTTACAGAAACTAGAGGAGCAAAATAGTTAAACAGACTACTGGGATTAAGATGAGGATTGACTAATGGTAAAGATAATTAACGTTTAAGGAGTGATTACAATTTTTCCTAGTACTAAGTACTTTACCTTAATTGATTTTATAGTCTTCAAAAACACCATGAGTTTAATACTATTATTTTAATTTTATATATAAGGAGAATACAGTTTAGAGCAGGTAAGAAAAATACCCAAGATAACACAGGTAGTAATTAGTGTGTATGAAATTGGATATAGGTCCAAAGACTGTACTCTTCGATAACAATATTTGCTATATTACATTAAAATGATCTGCAAAAATGTTCACCGAATTTTTTCCTATTCATGCAGAACAAACAGGAAGTCATTAATGCAGGAAGGAATGAAGATTGCAAAAGGTGTGCTTTCTTCTGCACCCATCAATCTTTAGGTTTCCATTTAATGATGGAATGAAACAATACTGACTTTTCTAGAGCCTCCAAACTGTAGGAGTTAGTTAAGGATCCTTAAGTGACAAGACAGCAAAATAAGTTGCATCACATATGGGATAGTGGTTGGTTTTGATATCGTATGAAAAAATTGCAATCCATTATTTCTCTAGGAATAATGGAAAATTATATTTCTTGAGATCTTAATTTAGGAGGTTGAAGTGAAGATAATCCCTCCACTATCTTCACTAGGGCTGTATAATTCAAGCAGATAAAAGAGAATCCCATGTCCAACTACACAATGGATTGATTGACACTAGATTCCTTGATGCATAAAACTTTTTAGTACAAAAATCTCCTCTAAATCTGCTAGTTTGCCTTACTGAGGAAGGATGATTCTCTGTTGCTGCCCTGATTTGTGGAAATTATATTATTCTTTTAAAACACTATGGTATGTTGAAGTGAGGAGTGTGGGACTAAGGATAATTTGGCAGACTTTTTTCCTTGATCTAGAAAACCGTCTAGATATTTTAAGCAATTTCCATGTTATTCAGGTTGGGAAAATAGGTTCAAATTCAGAAACCATTTATTCATTTGTATACTGGAGATTCCCAAGATCACCCTCAGGATAGATGACTTGTTAGAATTCACAGACCCCCAGAAATCTATTATACTCAAAATTGAAGTTTATTAGAGCAAAAGGAAACACACTAAAATCATCAGCGAGAGAAGACAAAAATGAAGTAACTCAGAAGAAACCGGACAGAAGCTTCTAATTATCCGCTTCCTGTGGAGTTACATGGACATGGTTTAATGCTTCCAGCTCCACTGTGTGACAGCACATCCAAAGTGTTCCCAACCTTAGTCATATAAGCCTGAAATGTCTGTATCATTGACTTTTGCTACTCAGTTCTGTCCCCACAGAGGTCAGAATGATACAGCACGCCCCAAAGCACCAGGCATAAAAAAAAAGCGATGTTTGCTATAAATTGTGTTGCTGGTATAATGCATCTGATATGACCCAAAGCATCTGGTAGAGAAACGCACTATTATCAGCCAGGATATTTCAAAGGCTCAGAAAATGCCTTGCAGGAGTTAGACAAGGCCCAGTCCTTGAGGCCTTTTACATGTACAGGCTTTGGGCAATCCAGTTCTCTTAAATTTTATCGTATAGTATATGACATTTTATTTTATAAATATACAGTGGTACCTCAGTTCACGAACTTAATTTGTTTTACGATTTTGGAAAAGATGACCATGTTTGTGTTTGTGTGGGAAAGATAGCTGCAGTTGTGTTTGACTGGATGCTGAATTTGCAAACAAAAACAAAATTTTGCCAAATGTGTCTGTTTGCAAACCAAATTGTTTGCAAACAAGAGTGTTCATGAACCAAGGTAGCACCGTAATATCTTGGACGATTGTTATGAAAAGATTTTGCAATGTCTTTATTTTTTCATTTTATATAATGTTTGTATAAATTCTAATGACTTTCGGTTGCTCTTCACTGGCTTCAAATATATGCATTCAAAAATATTTAAGTACAAAAATAGTTATCTAGGAGTACTTTTGCCTATCATTGTGCTTTAATTTTATATAATTAAATTGATTTGAAATTCTGTGAAAACATTTGAATGATTAGAGTAATAATTTTTTATTGATAGAATAAATGAGAAAATATACAAGCCTTGCTATATGCATCAAATACAAATGAAGGAAAAAAGAATAGCATTTGTATAATTGAAATGTTACTGTGACTAGAGAAATATAAGAAAGTGAATAGTGTGAAAAGTTCTTATGCAGTTTTATGGCCATAATTCAGAAAACACCAAAAGAAATAATTTTTTTTAGGAAAGGAAATCTAGAAAGCGCTTCGGGATTGAGAAAAAGTGTGAATGCAAGCATTATAAACATTGAAATAACAAACAAAAATAAACAAAATAGCCCCAATAACAGATTAATGCTGAATCATTTTATTGCTCTTTTAACTCTTTCTCATTTTTCTGATCCCTCTTTTAAACAACTACTCCCAAATGAATCTAAATTGAAGTAGACCTGGAACTTCCCTACATTTCAGGGAGGAAAATGTTAATCCAATCAACCTCTGTTACTTTGGTCAAAGTTTTTGTTGTAGAAATGAGTCCATCACCTGTGTTGAGGCAAAAGGAGGTCTTTCTTGATATTCATGAGAAAATCAGATATTTTCCCGCCGTATTTGGTAAAACTGGACAGGACATGCCTACAACAGTGCTTCTCAGTGGTACTGAATAATAAATCCCACATGTGAGTTAATAAGACATTTGTCTTTCTGTGCCTAGATTATTTCATTTACCATAAGGATCTCCAGTTCTATTCACGTCGACCATTTTTACGCACTTACTGTCCATTTGCATGGTTTTTTTTTTTTTTGAGAAATGACTTCTGGATATATTGTCCCTTTTTAAATTGAGTTATTTGGGGATTTTATTTTATGTATTTATGTATTTATTTATTTATTTAATTTTTTGGTACTGGGGATCGAACTCACAACCTTGCGACTGCCAGGCAGGCGCTTACGTCAATGACCTAAATCCTGGACCCAATTTGAGGTTTTTATTATTGAGATTTGGAGTTTCTTCTGTATTTAGAATATAAGCCCTTGTCAGATGTTACTTTGCTAATGTTGTCTCCTATTTTGGAGACTGTGTTTTTCACTCTGACAATGGTTTCCTTTGTTGTTCTGAAGCTTCTCGGATTGATGTCATCCCATTTGTCAATGTTTGCTTTAGGATACTGTATTTGTAGTCATACACAAAAAACTCTCACCCATTCCAGTGTCCTGCAACATCTTGCCTAGGTTCTCTCTTTAATGTTTTGAGTATTGCATTTAATCCTTTAATCATTTTGAGTGCATTTTTGTAATTGGTGAGAAATGTAAGTCTACCTTCACTCTTTAACATGTAAAAACCTTTCTTATAATCATTTATTGAAAAGACTTTCTTAAATATATGTTCATAACATCTTTGAAATCAGTTTGCTATAGATGCTTGGTTTTATTTCTAGATTCTCTGTTTTATTGATCTCTGTGCTCATTTTATGCCAACACCATGTTTTTTAAATTACCATAACTTTGCCATATATTTTCAAGTCAGGTAGAATAACACATCTTGATTAGTGCTTTATGCTCAAAATGGATTTTTGCTATGGTTATTGTCCCTATGCATTTTAGGATTGCTTTTGCTACTTCTGTGAAGAATGACAGAAGTATTTTGATAGTAATCGCATTGAGTCTGTAAGTTGCTTTTGGTATTATGTACAATTTAATAATATTATTTCTTCAGATCCATTTATGTAGAATCTTTTTGAATTTTTAGGTCTTTGATTTCTTTTGCTAATATTTTATAATTTCCTTAATCTTTCATCTCTTTGACTATTCTGAGGGTTCATAGGGAATTTTGTTTTTTTCTGTACCTTTTTTTTGTTTTGTTTTGTTTTTGTGGTGCTGGGGTTTGAGACCAGGGTCTTGTGCATGCAAGGCAAGAACTCTACCACTGAGCCACATTCCCAGCACTTTCTGTGGCTATTGTAAGGGTGATAATTTCTTGATTTCTGTTTCAGATAATTAGCTGTTGGCACATAGCAACGTTACCAGTTTTTGTGTGTTGCAACTTTATTTCCTGTAACCTCATTGAATTTGTTTATTAGTTTTGGGAGGGAGTCTTTGCAGTTTTGTATAACATAATGCTATGTACAAATGGTTGTAATTTGACTTCCTCTTTTCCAATATGGTTGCCTTTTGTTTTTTTCTCTTGATTGACTTCTCTGGATAGGCCTTCTAGTGTTTTGTCAAATAAAAATAGTGAAACTGGAATCTATTGCTTGTTACACGTCTTATGGAGCTTTCACCTTTCCCGCATTTATATGATGCTAGCTGTTAATTTATTATAAATGACTTTTATCGTGTTGAGATACATTTCATCTATACCTAATTTGTTCAGCATTTTTACCATGAAGGAATGTTAAATTTTATAAAATATCCTTTGTCTCTATTGAGACTAACATATGGTTTTGTCCTTTATTTCACTGATGTGCTATATCACATTTACTGATTTGCACATGTTGAACTATCCTTGCGTCCACTTGATTGTAGTGAATAATCTTTTTAATGTGCTGTTGGATTTGGTTTGTTAGCATTTTGTTGATAATTTTTATAACTGTGTTCATTAAGGGTATTGTCCTGCAGTTTTGTTGTTGTGTCCTTGCCTGATTTTGGTATCAGAGAAATGTTGGCATCTGAGAGGTATTTGGAATAATCTGTTCTTTAAATTTTGGAATAATTTAAGAATTGGTGTCAGTTTTTCTTTAAATGCTTGGTAGAATTCAGAAGTAAAACCGTGTGAACCTGGGTTTTTCTTTTTTGGGAGACCTTCTATTATTCAATCAATTTGCTATTTTTTTTTCAGGTTTATTATCTCTTTGTGATTCAGTCTTTGCAAGCTATATATGTTCAGAAATTTGTCCATTTCTTTTAGGATAAATTTGTTGTAGTATAATTTTTCAACAATCTCTAAAGATCCTTTAGATTTCATTTGTATCAGTTGTAATGTTTCTCTTCATCTCTCATTAGACTTGAGTCTTCTCTTTTCTTAAGCTAAGGTTTTATAAATTTTGTGTATCTTTACAAAGAATCAGCCTTTTGTTTCATTGATCTTTTGCATTTTGATAGTTTCTATGCAATTTATTTCTGCTCTGATCTTTTTTATTTCTTTTGTTCTACTAATTTGGGGTTTGACTTTTCCTTCTTTTTCTAGCACTTGAGATGCAGCAATAGGTTATTTATTTGAGCTCTTTGTGTGTTTTTGTTAAGATGTTGATTGCTATAAACTCCCTCTTAGAACTACTTTTGCTGTATTCCATAAGTCTTGTTACGTTTCTTCTCTATTTTTATTTCAAGATTTTAAAAAAATTCCCTCTAATTTCTTCCTTGATAGATTGCTATGTTAAGAGCAAATTGTTCAATTTCTATGTATTTTTGCATTTTTCAAAGTTTCTCTTGTAACTGATTTCTAGTTTTATTGCATTGCAGTCTGAATAGATATTTGATATGGTTTTAGTTGTTAAAATTTATCGAGATTAGTTTTGCGGTATATCATATAATGTACCCTGCAAAATGTTTCATACATTCATGAGCAAAATGTGTGGCCTTCAGCTGTTGAATGAAATGTTCTGTAGTCACCTGTTATGTTTCTGCTTTTTGCCTGATTTTTTTCTCTGAAAGATCTGTTCATTTCCGAAAGTGTAGTGGTATTGTATTAGTCTATCTCTCCTTTTAGGTACATCAAATTTGATTTAACTATTTATATATTTGCATTCTCTGATACTGACTGCATACACAGCAAGTCCCTGTCTTATGAACACGTTCTGTTCTGGGAGAATGTAAGTTGGATTCGTTCCTATGTCTGACAAAGTGAGTCTTATACATCACCTCTATGAAAGTTCACAACTTGACTGTCCGTGATTCAGGGACTTACGTTATTTATTATTGTTATTTCCTTTGCTAAATCGACTCCTTTGTCATTAATGATCCTCACTGTCTCTTTTCACTGCTTCTGGCTTAAAGTCTATTTTATCTGCTTTCTTTTGAATTTCATTTGCATGGAGTATGTTCTAACCCTTTACTTTTACTTCATGTCTATTCTCAGAATCTTTACATGTGAATCGAGTTTCTTATACAGTAGTTTTTTTTTTAACATTCACTAACTCTGTGTCTTTTATTTGGATAATATAATCTATTTTAATTTAAGGTAATTACAAGTAAAGTCCTACTAGTTCATACTATTTTTCTAGTTTAATTTTAGTTCTTTTCTTTATTCTCACTCTCTTAAAGTTTTCCCTAGTGGTTAAGTGATTTACTGTAGCAGTGTGTTTCAATTCCTTGCTTACTATTTTTGGAATGTCTATTATAGATTTTTGCTTTGTGGTTACCATGAGGCTTACAAAAGCATCTTTTGATTATAGCAAGCTATTTGGAAGTGAGAGCAACATTGTGATTGTAACAAATAGAAAAGATACAAAAAGAAACAGGAAATATATTAATAAAAACTTAGTTGCAGTCCATTCTTCCCCACAATTTGAGTTGTTGCTATCTTCTTCTCCATTTTCTGCACTGTTCTTAACATACTAATATAATAATTATTTTAATTGTTTTGTTTTCTAATCTTCACATGAAAGATATGAATGGTTTGTGCACCATTTTTATAATATTAGAACATTCTGAATATTTCCACATAGTTATAGCAAATTTTACACCTTCCCGTGTTTTTTCTTACTCATTAATGACCATTTCTTCCAGTTTGAAGAACTGTTTCATATTTCTTATAGCACACATTTGGTCAAATTCTCTTCTCTCAGCTTTTGTTTGTCTGGGAATCTCTTTATCTCTCCATTTGTAAAGCATAGATTTGCTGGGTACAGTATTCTCATTTGACAAGGGATTTTTTGTTGTTGTTGTTTATTGCTGTGAAAATCCCATGCTGCTCTTTACTGGCTCCTAAGGTTTCTTCCACAAAGGCAGCTGTCAGATGAATTGGGATATCCTTTGCTTCTTTTTTCTTACTTTCTTGATTATCTTCTTTTTTTTTTTTTTCACATTTGAGGGTTTGGGTTGTGATAAATCTGACTAGTTTTCTTTAAATTTCCTGAATATTTCTATCCTGGATATTTGTATCCTTCTCAAAGTTTTGTAAGTTCTCTGTTATTAGTTCTTTAAATAAGCTTTCTAATCTTTTGGCACACTCACATCTATCATGAGCGCCAAGAACACAAATATCTGCTCTTTAATAATGTTCCAAGTTTTCAATTGGTTTGTGTTTTCATTTCCATTCATTCCTTTTCTTTTTTCTCTTCTAACTGTATATTTTGAAATAGACTGTCTTCAAGCTCCCCGATTTTCTCTTTGGTTTGATCTGTCTGCTATTGTGCCTTCTATCATAGTTAATTTCATTGAGTATCTTTTTCAGTTCAACAGTTTCTACTTGATTTGCAAATTGCTTTCACCTCTCCCTTACATTTCTCGTAGTGTTTTGTCTGTGCTTTCCTGAAGCTCTTTGTGTTTACTTAAAGCACCTGTTTTAAATTCTTCTCCCATGAGTTCATCTTTACTGGTTACTAATTGATTTTTGGCACCTTATTTTGACTGTCACCATTTTCTGAAATCTCTTGATGCTTGCTTTATGACATCTTCTGGTCATTTAAAGATTAAATATTTATTCAAGTCTTCTTAGTCTAACTTCCATTGTGCCTGTCCCCTCCATGCCTATTCCTGAGGGTAGGCTAGACACTTCATCTGCATTCACTTGCCTGTGGTCAGGTGCTGAGATAGTCTGCCTTGCTCTGGGAAGAATCACCATGAAGAGTCCAGATCTAGGACTCCATATCATGCCTGTGGCCACCAAACAAAAAAAAAAAAAAAAAAAAAAATCCATGTCAAACTTTGAACCTATATCCCGGCAAGACTGGGATAGGTTCACTGGGGTAGGACCAAGGTCATGCTGCTATGAATTATGAATTTTGAGGTAGGCTAGTGACCCAAAGTCCACTGCAACTAGCCACAGATGATGCTGGCAATAATAAAGGTCTCAGACTACAGCTGCACTGATGCTGCTACAGAATGTCTATGTGCACTGACCTACTTATGAGAGCATTATGCCCTGTATGAAGTTTCACTAGCCTAGCACCATGTTCCAAGGCAAACTCTTGTACTTATATCCTTGTCCTACCCTCAGTGAGTAGATTCTTCCTCCATAATGTGTCACTCAAAGCTGTGGTACTGTCTGTGAAGGCAGTCTCCTGTCCACCAATGCTGATGATGAGATGGATCATGCCTGAATCTCACAGCCATAGAACCTGCACAGTTTTAGGGGTCCACTGGGACTTATGCTGTAATTGACTATTATCTGGGCTGAAACACAGGTCTGTGCCACCTGGATTCAGGTCTCTGCTTGGTTCTAGAGCTAGTCTGCAGTCTGTGATCACTGGCCTGGCATTAGCTATGGTGCCTGAGTTTAGGGGTGGGGAGTGGAGTCAGTTACTTGTCCACTAAGGTTGACGCTAAAGTGGGTCACACCTGAGTCTCACATCCGTGGGGGATCTGCACACTTGCAGGGAAGCATGAGCCCTAGTCTTATTCCATGGCTGACTATGATGTAGGGGTAAATTCAAGTCTGTTCTACCTGTACTCAGTTCTTCGCCTGATGCTACGACAGGTCTAAGAGATTAGTCCTTGAGCTTTGGCCTTGTGTAGATGCTTTTGTTTTCTGCCTGGTGCTCAGTACCAACAGAGAAGACCTGACTCTGAGCTTCAAGATGGGAAGCCTGTGCTATTTTTCCTACCCTGTTCTCCAGTGGATGAAGTCTTACTGTCCATTCTGTTGCCCAAATTTGGAGGAGGCGTGGAAGAGGCATTGAGCTATGTGGCCTAACCTAGTTGCAGTGGCTCATCTCATAGGTATTGACCTGGCAGTAGGAGTCAAGGGAATCTGACGGAACTTAGTGTGACTGTGGCTGGCCTGGTATTAAATTTTAATTTTAAAGTCTATGCTCAACTCACTTTTCCTCCCTCTAGTAGAATCTCTTTCTTTGCTCTGAGTTGCTTTGATTTTGGGAGATGGGACACTAGCAATTCCTTCCTTTCTGCCTTTTTAAATGCATCTTGTCTGTCGTATTAAAATTAGGCATTATGGTTTCTCTCCTAATTTCTTTAACTCTTGTGAAGACAGTTTGGTACATGAATTAATGTTCAATTTGCCATATCTGTGGAGAGAGATTGCTGGAGTATCTTACTCAGCCACCATCTTTCTTTTCCTCTTTCTAAATTTAAATTAAGTAAAATAATTAAATTTCAAATGAAAGCATCCAAAGGGGAAAAGAATTTTTAATAAAAGTTAATTTAAATGTATATGTATTCAAGCTAAATTTAAAATCTCATTAAATTAATAGAATAATTATATAATTAAAAACATTTTACAAAAGATCCATGATGAGTTACAAATGTCTGCCACTGGGGAAATGTAAGATTTTATTTTTAAAATTTTGTTTTTGAATAAAATGATTAAAAATACATGAGTCATTAATTTAAAAAATATTCAAAAATTTTCAGAAAGAGCAATGAATCTACCAGGTAGAAATGGATGATACTGAATCATTTAATTTCCAGAAGGGAATATATATATTAATGATGTATATAAGATATTTCGAAATTGATTAAAAGGAAATTGGTTTACAAAATGTGTGAGATTTGAATATTAAAATTTTAAATGATATAGGAAATCAATATTTTAAAATGTACAACTACTCAATATTAAAATACACTGAAAATGTTACGATAAAGTATGCATTTCTGAATATACTTAATCTTTTTTTTTAATATTTTATTAATAATAAAAGACAAGGCAGAAGAGAATCCCCCATACTTGCTACATTGCCTGCTGTAAAGAGATGCTTGGGTTGCTGACCAGAGGCCTTGCCAAATCTACAAAACAAAAGTTGGTTGATGTTCCTTGGTTGTTATCAATCCAGCCAGATCTCCGAAACAGCAGGTTGCTTATGGGGGGCTGGCGGGGGTTTGTCCCTGATTCCAAGCCCACGTGCCGGAGTCACTTGGCCGGTCAGGAGCCCTGCGAGAAGCCCTTCTCATTCTCCTCCAAGGTCCTGGGGTCAGGAGCCCAGAAGGCAGTCCATATTGAGTCCTGATCAGTGCCTGCAAAGCCCGGGCAGAGCGGGGGCCCCACGAGGAGCCCTTCTCGCTCTCCTCCAAGGTCCTGGGGTCAGGACCCCGGAAGGCAGTCCATATTGCGTCCCGATCCGTGCCTGCACTGCCCGGGATGGGCGGGGGCCCCACGGGGGGGCCCTTCTCCTTCTCCTCCAAGGTCCTGGGGTCAGGACCCGGGAAGGCAGTCCATATTGTGTCCTGATCAGTGCCTGCGCCACCTGTGTCGGGCAGGGACCCCGCAAGGGGCCCTTCTCGCTCTCCTCCAAGGTCCTGGGGTCAGGATCCCGGAAGGCAGTCCATATTGCATCCTGATTGGTGCCTGCCCTGCCTGGGCCAGGCGGGGGCCCCGCAAGGGGCCCTTCCCTTTCTCCTCCAAAGTCCTGGGGTCAGGACGCCAGAAGGCAATCTATATTGCGTCCTGATCAGTGCCTGCATCACCCGGGCCGGGCGGGAGTCCTGTGAGGGGCCCTTCTTGTTCTCCTCCAAGGTTCTGGGGTCAGGACCCCACAACGCAGTCCATATTGTGTCCTGATCAGTGCCTGCAGCACCTGGGCTGGGCGGGGGCCCTAGGAGGGATCCTTTTCCTTCTTCTCCAACATCCTGGGGTCAGGATCCCGGGAAGGCAGTGCATATTGCGTCCTGATTGGTGCCTGCACTGCCCGGGCAGGGCAGGGGCCCAGCAAGGGGCCCTTCTCTTTCTCCTCTAAAGCCCTGGGGTCAGGGCCCCGGAAGTCAGTCCATATTGCGTCCTGATTGGTGCCTGCGCCCCCCGGGCCGGGCGGGGGCCCTGTGAGGGGCCCTTCTTGTTCTCCTCCAAGGTCCTGGGGTCAGAACCCCAGAAGGCAGTACATATTGAGTCCTGATCCGTGTCTGCGCTGCTCCGGCAGGGCGGGGGCCCCGCAAGGGGCCCTTCTCGTTCTCCTCCAAGGTCCTGGGGTCAGGACCCTGGAAGGCAGTCCATATTGCATCCTGATTGGTGCCTGCGCTGCCCGGGCCGGGCGGGGCCCCGGGAGGGGCCCTTCTTGTTCTCCTCCAAGGTCCTGGGGTCAGAACAGAGTTAGGCAGTCCATATTGAGTCCTGATCAGTGCCTGCACCGCCTAGGCCGGCCGGGCCCCGCGAGGGGCCCTTCTCGTTCTTCTCCATTGTCCTGCAGTCAAGACCCTGGAAGATAGTCCATATTGCGTCCTGATCGATTCCTGCACCACCTGGGCTGGGCAGGGCCCTGCGAGGGGCCCTTCTCGTTCTCTTCCAAGGTCCTGGGGTCAGGACCCCAGAAAGCAGTCCATATTGCATCCTGATCAGTGCATGCACCACCCGGGCTGGGCGGGCACCCCGGGAGGGGCCCTTCTCGTTCTCCTCCAAGGTTCTGGGGTCAGGATCCCAGGAAGGCAGTCCATATTGCATCCTGATTGGTGCCAGCGCTGACCGGGCAGAGCAGGGGCCCCGCGAGGGGCCCTTCTCTTTCTCCTCCAAGGTACTGGGGTCAGGACCCCAGAAGGCAGTCCATATTGAATCCTGATAGGTACCTGCGCCACTCGGGCCATGCGGTGGCCCTGAGAGGGGCCCTTCTCGTTCTCCTCCAAAGTCCTGGGGTCAGGATCCCAGAAGGCAGTCCATATGGAGTCCTGATCGGTGCCTGTGCTGCTCGGGCCAGGCGGGAGCACCGCGAGGGGCCATTCTCATTCTCCTCCAAGGTCCTGGGGTCAGGACCCCGGAAGGCAGTCCACATTGAGTCCTGATTGGTGCCTGCGCTGCTCGGGCCAGGCGGGGGGCCCGCGAGGGGCCCATCTCGTTCTCCTCCAAAGTCCTGGGGTCAGGATCCCGGAAGGCAGTCCATATTGAGTCCTGATTGGTGCCTGCGCTGCTCGGGCCGGGCGGGAGCACCGCGAGGGGCCATTCTCATTCTCCTCCAAGGTCCTGAGGTCAGGACCCCAGAAGGCAGTCCACACTGTGTCCTGATTGGTACCTACGCTGATCAGGCCCACAGGGGCCCTGCAAGCTGCCTCACTCGGTGTCCTCCAAGGTCCTGGTGTCAGGACCTCAGAAGGCAGTTCATATTGAGTCCTGATTGGTGCCTGCGCTGCTCAGGCTGGGCAAGGGCCCCACGAGGGGCCGTTTTCATTCTCCTCCAAGGTCCTAGGGTTAGGACCACAGAAGGCAGTCCATATTGTGTCCTGATCGGTGCCTGTGCCACCCGGACGGGGCGGGGACCCCGCGAGGGGCCATTCTCATTCTCCTGAAGGTCCTGGGGTCAGAATCCCAGAAGACAGTCCATATTGAATACTGATTGGTGCCTGCGCCGCTCGGGCCATGCGGGGGCCCCGAGAGGGGCCCTTCTCATTCTCTTCCAAGGTCCTGGGGTCATTATCCCGGGAAGGCAGTCCATTTTGCATGCTGATCAGTGCCTGCGCCGCCCGGGCCAGGCTAGGGCCCCGCGAGGGGCCCTTCGCGTTCTCTTCCAAGGTCCTGTGGTCAGGATCCTGGGAAGGCAGTCCATATTGCATCCTGATCAGTGCCTGTGCTGCTCGGGCCGAGCAGGGGCCCCGAGAGGGGCCCTTTTCGTTCTCCTCCAAGGTCCTGGGTTCAGTAGCCCAGAAGGCAGTCCATATTGAGTCCTGATTGGTGCCTGCGCCACTCTGGCTGGGCAGGGACCCCGTGAGGGGCCCTTCTCATTCTCCTCCAAGGTCCTGGGGTCAGGACACCGGAAGGCAGTCCATATTGAGTCCTCATCGGTGCCTGCGCCACTCGGGCTGGGCCTAGGCCCCGCGAGGGGACCTTCTCGTTCTCCTCCAAGGTACTCGGGTCAGGACCCCTGAAGTCAGTCCACACTGAGTCCTGATTGGTGCCTGTGCTGCCTGGGCCAGGCAGGGACCCAGTGAGGGGCCCCTCCCGTTCTCCTCCAAGGTCCTGGGGTCAGGACCCCGGAAGGCAGTCCATATTGAATCCTGATTGGTGCCTGCGCCACTCTGGCTGGGCGGGGACCCCATGAGGGGCCCTTCTCATTCTCCTCCAAGGTCCTGGGGTCATGACCCCAGAAGGCATTCCATATTGAGTCCTGATCGGTGCCTGTGTCGCTGGGGCCGGGTGGGGACCTCGCGAGGGGCCTTTCTTGTTCTCCTCCAAGGTCCAGGGTTCAGGACCCCGGAAGGAAGTCCATATTGCGTCCTGATCCGTGCCTGCACCACCCGGGCTGAGTGGGGGCCCTGCAAGGGGCCCTTCTCATTCTTTTTTAAGGTCCAGGGGTCAGGATCCCGGGAAGGCAGTCCATATTGCATCCTGATTGGTGCCTGCGCAGCCTGGAATGGGCGGGGGCCCTGCGAGGGGCCCTTCTTGTTCACCTCCAAGGTCCTGGGGTCAGAATCCCACAAGGCAGTTCATATTGCGTCCTGATCGGTGCCTGCGCCGCCCGGGCTGGGTGGGGGCCCTGTGAGGGACCCTTCTCCTTCTCCTCCAAGGTCCTGGGCTCAGGACCCCGGAAGGCAGTCCATATTGAGTCCTGATTGGTGCCTGCGCCGCTCGGGCCGGGTGGGGGCCCCGTGAGGGCCCCCCCGCTCTCCTCCAAGGTCCTGGGGTCAGGACCCCGGAAGACAGTCCACATTGAGTCCTGATCAGTGCCTGTGCTGCTCGGGCCTGGCAGGCCCCAGCAAGGGGCCCTTCTTGTTCTCCTCCAAGGTCCTGGGGTCAGGACCCCAAAAGGCAGTCCACATTGAGTCCTGATAGGTGCCTGCGCTCCTGGGGCGGGGCGGGGGACCCACGAGGATCCCCCCCACTCTCCTCCAAGGCCCTGTGGTCAGGACCCTGGAAGACAGTCTATGTTGTGTCCCAATAGGTTCCTGCGCCTCTCCGGCCGGGTGAGGTCCTCGCCAGGGTCGCTTCTCATTCTCCTCCAAGGTCCTGGGGTCAGGACCCTGGATGGCAGTCCATATGGAATCCTGATCAGTGCCTGCACCGCTTGGGCTGGACGGGGCCCCTGCGAGGGGCCCCTCCCACTCTCGTCCAATGTCCCAGGATCAGGACCCCGGAAGTCATCCCACACTGAGTCTGGATCGGTGCCTGCACCGCTCAGGCTGGGCGGGTGCCCCATAATGTGCCCCTCTCGCTCTCCTCCAAGGTCCCGGGGTCCAGTATGCTCAATCTTTAAAAATATTTATTTTCAGATACCAGTATTAAGTATCAGCAGTGTTATTATAACTGTTCTGGATTATAAATTCACATCTGTTTCATAGTTATTAGAGAATTCAATGACTTGGCAAAGTGAACTTTATTGGTAATTTAGCCAATCAGTGAAATACAATACTCATCTGAAATATTTATTTTCAGCACATTGAATTTCAGTCTATTTACTGAAACTGGACTATGGTGGACACTGTCAGTTTTGCTGCCCAGAGTTATTCCTGATGCAATGGAAAATTATATTTCAGGTTTTTTGTTTTAGAAACTACCGCTCTCTTCTAAATATGCCATGTTACTTTCTTCCAGAAGGTCTCTTTTTACTATTGTTCCAAATTTTGGAAATTAAAATTCTTTTCTTCTAGATTATGATGGCATTTTGAACTAGTAGCATGAAATTAAAGATACCTCAGCAGATCATTGATACGGATTTCTGGAGACTATGGGGAGTTAAAGGGAGGACTACCATACATAATTTAAGTTATTTCTACATTATTTCAATTATGTGAAATGTTTTTAACTCAGACATCAATTATTCCTTTTGTCAACAGATCATCAGAGCATAGTCAGATAGAATAATTCTGTGGTGCAACTCATAGAACCCTAAAAAGTTGTTATAACTCACTAATAATGACATTGAGAATGGTGCTTTGCTTCTATAGAGAAAAGTAAGAAGCATTTTGCTAGTTTGAGGGGTAGCATTTTCAGGTCACTGAAGCTTTCCATGTATATCTGAGTGGGTGGGAATCATGACATTTGCATTTCTAAGAAGTTTCCAGGCATTAAGTCCCTAGTGTTGACTGAAAAATCACAATTTGAAAACGACTGCTCCACCTCATTTTTACCGCTATGTTAAATATCTGAGAAAAACAAGTAGTGGAATGATTTACTTTGGCTCTTGGTTTAAGAGGTTTCAGTTCATGTCTGGCTGGTTATGTTGCTTTTAGACTTGCAGTTAGGCAGAAGCATCATGGTAGAAGGCTGCTCACTTTATGATAGTCAGGGGAGCAAATAGAATAAGAGAGCCAGAGAAGGGACTGGAATCCAGACAAAGTTCCCAAGGTCAGACCCTCATAATCCACTCATTTAAACTAGTCCTCATCTCTTGTTTCTATTACCTCCCAATAATACCATCAAATTATGATCTCATTAGCCCTCATGATACAGGTACTTCTGTAGGCCCTCTCCTACAAGTCCTCAATACATGAGTCTACTGCAACCTCTCGATTGTATTATGTGGGTCAGTGTAGGTGGGCTGAGAACTTGCACCTCTAACGAGTGCACTGATGTTGCTACACAGGTACACCATCAGGGATGAGCTTTTCTGATGAGGACAGATCTTTGTCGCTACCTGAAGATAACAGTTTGAACTACTGCTGTAGTCCATTCTCTTACCTTTCAACACTTTGCAGTAAGTCTGATACTTGCTTCTAAAATGAGCACTATCTTATTTTTGCATCAGAATTCACACCAAGATTATATATCTGTCATCTCATTTCAACTTTGATGAATGGAGAAGTTATTGAAATACGGTTCATTCATTAAAAAAGAAAATGACAATCAGATGAAAATAAGGAATACTCTTCAACCTTGGTAGAAAGCCTTTGGAAAACCCTGGCCTAATTTTAAGTATGAATTTTTAACCCACACATTTTCTTAATTGTTTTTGTTATAATCATTTAGTTTTAAAATTGACCACAAACTTAAAATTTATCTTAATAAGTTCCTGTGCTTATATTGTCGTTGAATATGTATATTAGTACATATCTATATGCAGACAGTAGTTATTAGCATTTTCTAAAGTTGACATGGATTATTTCAATTTGTCTACCAAAATTGGCTTTAATTAGAAAACTTTTAAATATTAGATATGAAAATTTTCTCCATGTGAATTTAAGTGAGAAAACATTTGAACCATTAGCACATACAAGAAATCTATACAAGAGCATACAGAATCAGTATTTTTATTGATTGAGGAGTTATTCAGATCAAGATATGTAAAAAAAAGTACTGAAAAGCATGGCAAGTTCAATGCAATTATTAATCTATAATTCAGAGAACACAAAGGAGAATATTCTGCAAAATAAATTTATAATTTTACTTCAGATAGGGGAAGAAAAGACAGTGCATTTATGATGATGCCTGAATGTACAAATGGAAAACAGTCAGATAAGATAATATGCAAGAAACATGACAATAAAAATTCTTCCCATTAATTGATTAATTTTTTTATTCACTGAATACTGCCCAACCCTCAAATTTCCTATTAGAAAACTCTAACACCAGTTTTCATTCCAAATATTTTCTTTGGTGTTCACCACTCCTCACGTGCCAGCATAGTGGGTATCTGGACTCATATTTGGCAATCTTCTCCTCCAATAGAAAGTATTTAGAGTTAGGTTGACTTTTAACTAATTTTAGGTCACAGGGATTTGTTTTCTTGAGATTTCTAAGAACACTTTCCCCACTACATTTGATAATGTTGAGCAGAGAAACCTAAAAAATCATTTCTAAAGTGGACTGAAACTTAGATTTGGTAAAGAATCTTGAAAACATCTACTGTCCAGGTGATACATCACCTCAGATTTTCCAGAATCTGACCACAGAAACGTATTTCAGTTGTTCTTCAAGGATTATCAGAGTATTCCACTCTCCAAATTCTTATTGTTTGGGAAGATTGGGTTCCTTGGAAGACTTGTTATATTTAGATAGATTAGCCCTACTTCAAGTTTTAGATTATATAGGTAGGATAGTTGAGGCTAAAATTTTTTATCTTTGACAAGTGCACAGATGACACTGATTAGGAATCATAATCAGGGACACATGTTCTATAATGAAGATGGTTTGAGCATGTCAGTAAGGAACCTACTTGACTTCTGAGTGGCTAGAACCATGAAAAGTCTTAGGATAATGTTTCTATTAAGAATTTATTTTAAGTTAACCGATACCTTACAACTATCTCTGTGCTAATAGGCAGTGGAGAAATTTCACTTCTGTAAGGATTGTGGGAAATTTCACTGCTAATTCTTGGGATTCCCATATTGAAAAATATGGCTCTAGTCCACCCCTTGTCCTTTGAACACATTAGTGTGAACCTGACCTTTGCTAACTCTTAACTAATATGTTGAGAACCAGAAGTGGTATAAGTGTATTTGTCATTTCCTTTTAGCTTCACTTCACGGAGAATTATATTGAGAAGTATGTTGATCATCTAAAAAAGAAATGATAAGAATAAAATATTTTCCAGAAGTCTAAGACCTAAATAGACTGCAAAGCTCAGGAAGACCCAAGAGGAGTTGGTCTCCAAAATGCATAGTCTTAAGCAGAATGAGTTAGAGGTTTTAAGCCACCAAGAGATGCCAGTCCCCATGTAGTTCTGTGAGAAAATCTGAAGCCACAGTGGTAGGAAGCCTCTACTCCCTTATGTGTTTGTTTCAGAGCTCCCTCCTTTCCTGTCAAGAAAGATGTAACACGTACCTATAGTGCCTATAATTAAGGGTGTTGTGAGTATGGTTGTAGTGGGCCGACATTTCCCTGATAACCTATATGGTACAAGATTTTGCAAGCAACATTGTCTCTCACATGAAAGTTTAACCAGAGACACCAAAAAGCAAAACCATAATTACCTAGAACTCCCAAATTCTAAAATGTGGTACAAAAAGATCTTTTAGAGGGCCTGGATTCCAAGTTTCTTTCACAGAAGTTGAAAACAGCACAACTGAGTCACAGAAAAGGGTTGAAATAGTAAAGGAAGGAAGCTCTATCTTGAGAACATTGCTATCATAGCAGGATTTTACTTCATTGTGACTAGAGAGGGAAAAAGATTGTATTCAAAAATATCAGTGGGATGATGCCCATTGTCAAGATACTCTGAGAACAACGGATCAAAACCTGCAGAGAGCTGACGGAAGTAAATCGCTCTTGGGGTAGCTTCTTCATGCACACTCCATATCAGTTATTCTGGAATCTCATTAAACTTCAGTGATCGAGAAAGAATCCTTTCATGTCACAACTCCATGCTAAGTGTTGTCTGCTATGGATTTTTGGTGATTATCAAATGTTAGTGTGCTTTATAATCATCCACAACGCTTTTTAAAACATGGGTGTGTGGAACCCTCTTCTACTTCCAGAATTTCTGATTCAGTACTTTTGGTATAGAATGTGGAATTTTGCATTTCTAAATAGTACACAGGTGATGTTGATGCTACCAATTTGAAGACCACATTCTGAACCACTAAGCAATCATCTAAGGCTACCATTTAAGGAGAGATTATTAAAGAAATAAACCCACACATTTAAATTGGTAACCTCGAGATTCTTTATGACTTGAGTTCCTGGCATCTGGAATACCAGAATAGTAGCAAACTTTTATGAATTGTATATTATATATACCATATAATATCTGTGACATATTATATACATGTGTCATTATTTATGCAAATTAAGGTTAATTCATCATCTCTTTTGATACTTTCACATGAAATTGTTATTTTACCCAATTTAAAATTTAATTCAACTTAAAAGGACATAGAATTTTACATGAAAAATAGTTTAAATATGTACACTAGCATAAAAGTTTAATTCAATAAATTTATTATACACGACCAAAACCATATCAAATTTATAATTAGTTACAACTATTCACTCATTAGGAAGTACTAAAATTTTAGGTATTTTAGGAAAAATGATGGAAATGCATAGAGTTTCAGGGCTTTGCAAAATGATTCAAAATTTTACAGAAAATAAATGAATCTTCTTATAATGGATAAGTCTTCCTGACTCCTATGATTTGTACATGAAAGCCAATATATATTAATGGTGTGAATTTACAAGATGTTTTCCAGAGAAATTGTTTTAATTAAAGTTATATTTGAAATCTAAAATGCTTAAAAAAGAAAATTTACCAGAAATGCAATTTGAGAAGATATAAAACAGACACATGTGAACATCATATTGCCTCCCTGGTCTGAGAAATGCAAATAAGGACCAAAAGGTACAATAGATATTGTGAAATGAGAAGAAATTGTTCAAAAGGAAAGAGGAACTAGAGCATGTGAAGGAGGAAAGGAAGAAGGGAAAAAGGAAAAGAAAATACAAGATAGTTATGCTACTAGTTTCTCGTAGTTCATTGAAAAGAAAGGTTTGTACTAATACCATTTGGAGAAATTTTTATGCCCATATCTTGTACTTTGAATCATCACTTCGTAGATAACAATACACAGTGTATTAACTATTGTTATTCTCCTATTATTTTGCTATGAAATATTGTTTTATTGTTTTCCATAAAATAAAACCAAACACATATATATTTATGGCATATTACTATGGTAAAATGTTCTTTTTGAATATATTTAATATTCAGAAAATATTTTATCTTCAGTTACTAATATCAGACATAAGCTTTGTTTTTATATCAATTTTTGTTATATCTTTCTATTTGGTCATTGATTTTATGGAACTTAATAATTTGGCAAAACAAGCTTCAGCAAATTGGCTCTTCAGTTAATTACTCACTTTGAAAACTCAATTTCAGCACTTTGGTTTTTAGTAACTTAAGTCAAATGCGTGCTCTAGTAGATACCATTAGTTTTAACTGCTCGAATCTTCCTTTTGTTTTGTTAATTTGCATAGCAGTTCGTTTTGGAGAATTGCCCTTCTTGAAGCCTTAATTGGTGAGGTTTATGTGAAGATAATTCTAACCCCAAATCCATTAGGGCTACACAAACTAAACTGATAAAAAACAGTGCCATATTTAAATACCAGATGAACTGACTGATTTCGGTTTCATTGATATGTCAATCTCTTTTTAAATCTGGTACAGTAACTCTATTAAATACTAGAAATATCTCCAAAAATCTGTTACCTTGTTTTCTTTCAGCAATTCAGTTCTTTGGTATTGGCCTCATCTGAGGAAATTCCGTTACTTCCATTGGCATCACAGAGATAGTACTTAATTCTCCCGGCAGGAATGTGGGAAAACATGTGTTTTAGTGAAGATAATCCTATCACCAGCTCCACTTCCACTGCATAAACCAATCTGCTCAAAGAGAGTGCCTGTTAGGCTTATTGTCTTTGGTGTTGTTGATATATAGCCTTCTATTCTTATATATGTGGAATCTTATGCTATAAATATAGCTGAAATACCCTTTCTAGATTTTCTACCTTGTTTTCTTCTAACATATTGACCACTTTTTTACTCCTCTAATCATTGGTATTTTTGATACTATTACTATAAGTAACACATAGAAGTAGAAACATAGGGTCAAGGTTCCCTGCTGCCATAGGTTTTCTGACTGTAACAGATCTTTGTTCTGCTTTCTTAGTGACAGTCTGGGGAATGCAGGCAAAGTTCTTCCTAACAGATAATTAGGAAATTAATTATCTTAGTTGTCTGAAAAGTGTTTTCAGCATATATGGAAATCCTCTGAACCTATCGAATTCCTGTTAAAAAAAAGTAATGTTTTGAATCCACTCTTAGTTGGATTTTCAAATTTACATAGCTCAACATAATTTCAGCTGGTGGAATCCTTAATATAAGAGGAACTTCATTCAATTTCCCATGTGGTTTCAGATTTAGGATGAATCTTTGCCTACTATTTACATTAGTAAATTTTATGTCAAATTAAATATGCTACCAGAGTTTTGGGGCAAAACTCAGGAGTCTCACCAGACTAGGTTCAACTATCCATTTCATAATGTCAGTCAAAGAGAAGGGCTGTAGTGAAGGACAGGAGAGGAACTTTAATTAGTATGGCCATCCTAGGAATTACAGATAGAGATTCAAGATGTGTTCAAGAGACTGACAGAAAGTTTAGGATTTCAGAAAAAGGGAAAAAAAGGCAAGCATTGGTGATTACATAGCTGACAGCTATCTAGTTAATCCTAGCCAAATTCTAGTCTAATTGATCTGTATTTCAGGAATTATTTTGTGAGGTTCTGAGAAATGTGCCACTCCTGGAGGGAATGATTTTTCTACCAGCGCGAGATGACTACTCCTACTTTTGCGGGTGGGGGCAGCCTCAGTTCTTATCATGGGGTAATTGTTCCTTCTTAGAGGATGTGATCTCATTATGAAGTAGTCTGTGTGGAGCTGCTTTTCTCGAAATCCAACGTGGCTGTAGGTGTAGGACAATAACTGGAGAGTTCTAGGTGCGACTTCAGGGATTCTGAAACTGAATGTTGTAAAAGCTGTCAATTAGATGTCCCTACAAATCCTGAGAATTACTGTAGTTACTCTTACCTTGGTAGCTTCAGACTTGAAAGGGAATGAGACGGGCTAAATAAATTTAGGGCTAATACGCTTTATGACACAGATAGTCCCTAAATCATTAGCATAAGCATATCTACTTGCAGAGCTGAGCAAAAGTCTGACAGAAAGTTCTAAATTAGGTGAGTCAGATACAGAAATGAAAGTAGGAGTGCCAAGCTTTATTGTGCTTTTAGTAACCCACTGGGCACCTGCAGGCCTAAACTTTAAGTCCCTGTTACAAATACACAAGTAAGAAAACAAAACAGATAAACTGCAATTAAAGAAATTAAAACCATTTGTTTCAAAGATATTCTCAAGAAAGTTAAAAGATATTTCGCAGATTGGAAGAAAATGCCCCACACTTTAGAAGTTGGTTTCTATCATTCATGAAAAGATTTTGTTGAACTCTAGATGTCATAGACTGAATTCTTCATCCCCTATCTTATGTTAAAATAATAGTCTCCAATATCAATATATTTGGAGATAAGATCATTAAGGATGTAACTAAGATTAAAGAAGACATAAGAGTAGGCACTAAACTCATAAGACTGGTGTTTTTATATAAAGAAGAGATTCCAGAGATCTCATTCTTTTCCATCCCCATGTGAACACCAAACACAAGCCATGTGAGGATACAGTAATTGTGACCTACAAAGCAGGAAGAGAAGCCTCACCAGGAACCATTCAACCATTTTAACATCTTGATCTTGAACTTCCAATCTCCCGAGTTATGAAAAAATAAATTTTTGTTATTTTTTATTTTAAAGAGAATAAAACACAAAAATCAATAAGCAAACAAACAATTAAAAAAACAATTGTGACACCACTACCAACAAAAAAACAGTAGAGATATAGGATTTCAAAACAAGATGATAGGAATTTAACAATGGTTGTTATATTGTATATTGTTATCTTCAAAATAGTTGCTCAGGTTACAAGATACAGGCATGCAAGATTGATCAAACAATGTAATTTCCCTTTGAGCAGTTTATCTCCCTTTTACTATATCTATTACAACTTTTGGATCTTATTTACTTTTTTAGTGTCTTACACTAGTGAGACAATATGGTGTTTATACATGCAAGTCTGATTTATTTCATTTATGAGTATGGTTTCTAGTTACATTCATGTACCTATAAAAGCCTTGAGTTTATCATTCTTTATGGCTGAGTAGTACTCCATTGTACAAAAATACCACATCTTTTTAATCTATTCCTCAGTTGATGGGTATTTGGGCTGTTTCCAAGATTTGGTTATTACAAATTATGCTACTATAAACATGGGTATACATATATCACTGTGGTATGTTTTCAATTTTTCTGGGAAAATACTCAGAAGGGGAATAACTGGGTTGAATGGAACCTCTAATCCTAGTGTTTTGAGGAATCTCCACTCTGATTTCCACAGTGGTTGTACACAGCATATCAACAGAGTGAAAGACAAAAATCATGTGATCATCTCAATAGATGCAGAAAAAAGCTTTTGATAAGGCTTTTTATTGTTATGCAGTAAAAACCCTGGAGAAAATCAGAATAGATGGTCTTTACCTCAATCTGATAAAAGCCATCTATGACAAACGAACATCCAACATGATACTAAATGGTCAAAAATGGAAAGGTTTCACTCTAAAATCAGAAACAAGACAAGGTTGTTCACTATCACCACTCCTATTCAATATAGTTCTGGAAACATTAACCAGAGCAATTAGAAAAGAGAGAGAAATAAAGGAATAAAGTTAGGAAAGGAAGAAGTTAAATTATCACTATTTGCAGATGATGTGATCCTTTACATACAAGACCCCAAAAAACTCTACCAACAGACTTCTAGACTTAATAAGAAAATTCAGCAGCATAGCTGGGCACAAGGTAAATACACAAAGGTCAGTAACATTCCTTGACACAAATAACAAACTCACTGAGAGAGAAATTAGGGAAACTGCACCCTTCACAATAACATAAAAAATGAAATACTTATGAATCAATCTATTAAAGGAAGTAAAAGATTTATACATTGAAAATTACAGTACTCTGAAAAAAATGAAGAGAAATTCAGAAAATAGAAAGATATCCCTTGCTCATGGATAGGAAGAACCAACATTGTGAAAATGGTCATATTCCCAAAACTGTTATACACATTTAATGCTATTCTGATCAAAATACCATGAGCATAACTCACAGATCTAGAGAATACATTCCTAAAATCCATGTGGAAGCAAAAGAGACCTAAAATAGCAAAGGTCATCCTGGGCAACAAAAGCAAAGTAGGAAGCATCACAATCCTAGACTTGAAATTATACTATAAAGCCACTGTAATAAAATCAGCATGGTACAGGCAAAAAAGCAGACCTGAGGATTAATGGAATAGATTAGCAGATACAGCCACAACTACAAACACACTCAGCTACCTTACCTTTAAGAAAGGGACCAGATATATTCACTGGAAGAAATATAGCGTCTTTAATAAGTGATGTTGGAAAAACTGACTTTCTACATGCTGAAGACTTAAACTAGACCTAAGCCTATCACTATGCACTAAATTAAAGGCAAAATGGATCAAAGATCTAAATATTAAGACAGAAACACTAAACCTACTAGAAGACAAAGTAGGTAGAAATCTCGAGGACATAGGGTTAGACAAAGGGTTCATGAACAAAACCCAAACTGCAAGGGAAGTACTTCAAAGAATCAACAACTGAGATCTTGTTTTGTTAAAAAGTTTTTTCATGTTGAAAGAAATCACTAACAGAGTGAAAAGAAAACCCACAGACTGAAAGATTTTTGCCAACTGTTCGTCAGACAAAGACTTTTATCTAAAATGTATAAAGAATTGAAAAAAATCAGGCCCCCTAAATTTAAAGACCCAGTCCAAAAATGGGCATCTGAAATGAATACACAATTCTCAGATGAAGAAATGCAAATGGCAAATAAATATATGAAAAATGTTCACCATCATTGGTCATTCAAGAAATACAAAGTAAAACAACACTGAGTTTTCATCTGTAGAAAGAATGGCTAACAGTAAGAAATTAGCCAATTAGAAATACTGGCTGGGCTGTGGGGAAAAAGTAACCTTTCTTCATTGTTAGTGGAAGTGCAGACTGGTACAGTTTTGTTATTTAAGACACCCAGAATGTGGAATTTTGTCATGATATCCTGATCAAATTAAGATAGTGGACAAAGTCTGAAATTCGAAGTCATGAATGGTAGCCCATACTGATGTTAGAAAAAAATTTAGATAAGATTTAATATTTGTATGAGTTCTCTCTTCTAATCACTAGTCTTTTCATGGGCTTTGCTCCATCATGCTGAAATTTCCATAGTGAAGGCCACATTTATCTTTTTTTCATTAAGACATATTCATGTTTGCTCTCTTACATTAATCTTATTCACTACCCCAATATCTAAGGAATTTTAACACATTCTTTACCTGCAGTTTGAATAATCACTATAATTCAAGAATTTGACAGTGTTAATATCCTACTTTAAAGATTTTTTGTGCACATTCAGTTCATTATTATGTTTATTATCTGCCTTTTATAAAGTCTGTAAATGTATTTGCACCTTCTCTCTATAGTGCTCAGCTATATTAAGTGAAATAAGTAAAACAAATAGAAGTTAAGTAGCAGGTGTTATGAATGATGATGCTAATATATGAAAAATACAATCCAGAAAGATCTATGGAATTTTACAGTTCAACGTCTTGGCAAAACAAGGCTCAGGATATCCCAAATCAGACAGGAAGAAGAAATATAGGTATTTGTTCTATTTTGTTTTGTTTTTGTTGTGGTTTTTTTTAATTTGCTGTAACCTTCTTAAGTCAAGATATATTTTTCGGTCATATTTACATCATTGCTTTTAAGTGTCTCTCTTGATAAATGCATTTATTAATAGAAATTAAGGGGCTGCCATTTCCTTTAGAAAACACCTAGAAAATTCAAAGGTGTAATAAAGAGAAAAGTGAAAGTTTGACTCAGTTTTTCACACAGAATAAGAACTTGTTTTCCCATAAATTCATGACTTTTATAAATCTGATTGCCCTTCATTAATAAATATTTGTCTAAGTTCTCACTTAAGTGTTTTGGTATATCTCAAAACAAATTCTCCCTATAATTAAAATTATGGTTCTCTCTGAAATGTTAACCTTTGCATGAGTGGAACTAAGTCATCTAATGATCTCTACCCTGGAGTTCAGAATTTAGTGCACAATCATCGCATATTTGCTAAATAAAATGAACAAAAAAGTAAAATTTTGGAGAACCAAATTGATGGAGTAGTGATCAGCAGCAAAGGTCAGCCTCTCCCATACATGAAATGCAGTCACCTGGAAAATAACAACTTGGGGAAGAAAAAAAATAGATTTCTGGGAATAGGCAAGGAACTGATAGGAATATTAGAAGCTACAGAATTCTGAGAAATGATCCACAATGCAATGAAAGGAATCTAGCAGCTTAGAAGTTCACCCCAACTCCCAGAAAGGGGAAGCTATCTTTGTAGACACAAAGTAAGTCCCCAGGTTTGGGAGCTCGAGGGAGAAACAGTGGACCAGGCCAGCAACACAGTGAGATTTTACTCCAAGTGATTCCTTCCGCAAAACAAGCAACAGTTGGAGAAATCCAGTGCAGCACCCACCATATTGCCAGATAGTATTTGATTAGGTGCCATTTCAGGAATGAGTTGATTATTTAAGTCTGAGGCTCAGAACAACTACAAAACCACTTCAGGATCTCCTTTGTTACCCTTCCACAGTGTCTAGGTGATAGCCATGGGAGACAGTCATGGAGAGGGTGTGGGCTAGATATAGAGCCTCTGAAAAGTTTAAACTCAGGCTAAGAAGGATACAGGCCATGCCCTCCATGGTGAGAACCCAGGCCTGGGTTGTGCTGCTCTCAGAACTGGCTGATCTGAAATTGCTGGCATTAAGTACAATGTACTCCTTGAATTTTTTCCCTACTGCTTACATTCAGCAAAGATCAGAGGTCTAATGGGCAATCTCACCTACCAATATGAATAAGGAGATGTGTTAGCTTGGATGGTTGCCATAGCCTGGGATGAAAGGACCTATGGCTCTCAATATCAGGGTGATAACTCACAAACCCACAAGGCCATTAAAACTAGGTAGAGAAAACCATGGCTTGCTGAATTCTAAAACTTTGGATTGTAGAAAGAATCTAATCACTCAAAAATAGAGGATTTTTTTTCTTTTGGAGTGATTTTCTCCTTTTTCTCCTTTTCTTTTTTTTCTTCTTCCTTTTCACTAATTTTTTTGAGATTAAAGGAATTTTCCTTCTCTTTAAAATTTTCTTTTTTTCCTTTAATTTTTCTTTTACATCATTTTTGGTTTTTATTTTTCTTCTTTTTCTTATTTGTTCTTTTCTGTTACTGTTATCTAATTATAATAATTTCCTTCTGCTCCATAATAGAATCTTTTATCTCATTTTTATCTCCTCCTCATCTTCCATTGCTTAATTTTTCAAACTTCTTTCTTTCTCCCAGTGCACACTCTCTCTATCTTTACTAGTATAACCATTAAACTTTCTTAATCTCTAGATAGTTAGCTCTATGTTCTTGCTGTTGAATTCTTTTCTAATGTTAGCAGAGAGATGGTTGTTACATTTAGTATATATACACTGGCAATATTTGATTTGTCTTAATTTTTCTAATTATGAATCTCTTTTCTGTGGTTTATGGTGGTGTATTATTAATTCTTATATCATGTCAATATCTACTTTGTCTTTGACACTATTATTACTGTTGATTTATTTGCTATTGTCCAGGTGCCACAGATGTTCCTACAAATATGTTTTCTCCCGATGACAATATCCAGATTACCTTTGTGTCATTAACAATACTGCAGTCCATTCCTGGAGAATTTGGTGCTGGCCTAAGTATATTGCATTACTGCCTCCCAAACTAACAAAGATTGTTAAATTTTGGAAGAGAGACAAATGCCTATAGTTAACCATGCCAAGAGTGCATTATAGAAAGCAAACATTAGCTAAAAATTCTTCCTACTAGCAACAACGTCCTTCTTGATAAGCCTCTTCAAATCTCAACATAAGACAAGCAACAACAAAAATTAGAAACACGATAAAATAAACAACAAAATTCTTCCAAAAGCTAGTGATAACCCAATAAACTTTACAGCCAACACATGGGACATTGAAGGGAAGGAAATGAAAAGCAACAGAGTCAAATTATTCAAAAGGTTAACAGAGGAAATCAAAAAAGATCAGTAAGTTGCACACTGAGCACAAAGAAGATACAATGAAACAAACAATGGGCACAATAAACCAAATGATCAAAGTTTACAGAAAACGCTAGTAAAAAAAAAACCAAACTAGCTGAGTTGAAAAAAATGATACAAACCATGAATGACAAGTGTAGAATTAGAGAGTCTATGAAAACTTTCCAAACAGAAACCCAGGAGATTAAAAATTCTACTGAAAGTATGGGCAGGAAAAGCAAAGAGTGTGAGGACAGAGTGTCAGAACTAGAATATAGGAATTCTTTCATAGACACCTTATTAAAAGATACAATAAAATAAGAGAACATGTAAAATGCACCCACCTGTTGGTAGATGACACAAAGAAGACTGCTCAAATATTATTTGGAATTAGTAAAAATTTAGAAGACAGCACAAATATCATGAAAAATCTATTTACAGGCATAATAACAGAATATTTTCCAAATATAGGGCAAGAATTATAAGTGAGGTATACAGAACCCCAAATAGCCACAATTGAAAAAGCAAACCAAACCAAACCAAACAAACAAAAAATAAACCCTCCACAACATATCAGAGATCCCAAATTTCAACACAGGGACTTAATACTAAAAGCTGTTAGAGAAAAATAAAGACTCAATTATAAAAGTTATCCCATTAGAATTACAGCAGACTTCTCAGCACAAATATTAAAGGCCAGATACTAGTTAATATCTTTCAGAAATAACTCTCAATGTGAATGGTCTCAAGTCCCCAGTTGAAAGAAACAGATTGGTAGAATGAATCAAGAAATGAAGCCCCAAAATATATGGCACACAAACAAACATTAAATCCAAAAAGAAATTCACAAATCAGAAGTCAAATAATAGAAAAAGCATTTCATGTAATGGGACCTTGTAAAAAGTAGGGGTCGCTATCCTATTTTTGGGCAAAATGGACTTCAAGCCAAAACTGATCTGAAGAGGCAGAAAATTGCACTACATATTGGTTAGGAGAAAAAAATCAACAGGAAAATATAAGAAATATAAGCATATGTTCACCAAACATGACACATACAGCTTCATAAGAGTAACACTGCTGGACAAAAAAGATCAAGTAAACATTAACACAATTACAGTGGGGAACCTCAATACCTATTCCCAAGAAATAAATCAATTAGACAAAAATCAAAGAAGTAATGCCAGAGCTGAACCAAAACTCAAATATATGTACTTAAAGATATGTATAGAGTGTTCTACAAAAGAACAACAGACCACACATTCTTTTAAGCATCACATGAGATTTTCTCAAAAATGCCATATACTAGCCCATAAATCACACTTAAGTTAATGCAAATGAATCAAAAAATCCATTAATTTTATCAGGTGCAAAGAAATTAGAAATCAATAACACAGAAATTGCAAATTATGCAAATTCATGGAAATCCAACAATACCCTCTTGAATAATCAATGGGTCACTGAAGAAATCAAGGAAAAAATTAGTTCCTAAAATTAATAATGCTACTACAATATACCAGAAATCATAGGACACAATTAAAGGTGTCCAAAAAGAGTAGTTTATATCTGTGAATGCCATATCACAAAAGCATGCAATCCCAAATAGCCTAATGATGCACCTTAATGTTCTAGTAGACTAAGAGCAATCTAAAGCAAAAGTCAGCACAAGGGAGAAAATCATAAAGATCAGAGCAGAAGTTAATGAAACTGAGGTTAAAAAATAATGTGAAGAATAAATCAAAGACCTGGTTCTTTGAAAGAATAAAAAAAATAGATAAACACTAGCCAAAGTTACCAAAAAAATGAAAGTCTTAATTTAATGCAAATAAAAAAGTAAAATTGAAATCACCACGGTACTACTAAAGTACAGAATATTTTTAATAACTACTTAAAAACCTCTATTCCAATAGTTGGAGAATTTAGAAGAAATGGATATATATGTGGATATATATAAATTACCAAAACTGAACCAAGAAAACATAAAAATCATGAATAATTTTATAACAGGAAATAAAATTGAAGCAGTAATTAAAAATAAATAAAAACAACTGCAGACATAGAAAAATCTATGTCCTGGTGGATTTGCTGCTGAATTCTACGGGTCTTTAGGGAAGTCTTTTTTTTCTTTGTACTGGGAATCAAACTGAGGCCCCTACACTTGCCAGGCAGGTGCTTGTACCACTGAGCTATATCCCCGACCCTTTAGGGAAGATCTAATGTCAATATTTTCAACCTATTTAATGAAGTTGAAAAGGAAGCAGTACGCTAAAAGATATTCCTTGAAGCTAACATTGCCCTAATTCCAAAATCGTAAAGGGACACAACCTAAAAAGACAACTGCAGAACAAATTCTTTAATGAACATAGACACAAAAATACTCAACAAGAGTCTTCATAAAATAAAAAAATCAACCCTAAAATTTATATGGAATGAGAAGACACCCACAATAGCAAAAGAAATCCTGGACAATAAGTGTAAAGCAGGGAGCATCAAAATCCCGGATTTCAAGTTATACCACAAAACTACAGTAATTGTTTTGAAGTCTTGTATCACCTTCATTGTTCTGTTCTGATTAGCTTTATTCTGTTTTGTTCTGTTTTGTTTGATTTTATTCTCTTTATAATAAAAAAATAGCATGGTATCAGCATGAATAAACAGACCTGAGGATCACTGGAAAAGAATTGAGAATGCAAAAAATACTGCAGGTACATCTAATATCTGATCTTTGACAGAGGGACCAAAAACATTTGGAGGAAAGATAGCCTCTTTAACAATGATGCTGGGAAAACAACTGGTTATCCATACACAGAAGTTTAATTCTAGGCCCATATTTCTCACTACATACCAAACTAAAATCAAGATGGATCACAGATCTAAATGTTGAAACAGAAACATGTAAATCGTTGGAAGATAAAATCAGTAAAACTTTTTGACACATAGGCATAATCAAGAACTTTCTGAACAGGGCCTCATTTGTGCAGGAAATAACAATACAAATAAACCAATGGTGTCATATCAAACTAAGAAGTTTCCACAAAGCAAAAACAAAACAGAAACCAAAAGTACATATAAAAAGACAGCTTACATAACAGGAAAAAAATTCTGCATTGATTTCCTGTTATCTTCTTTTCAAGTCCTGTATTGCATTACTTGTTTTCTTTTGATTGTTTTTATTCTATTTTGTTTTGTTTGATTTTATTATGTCTGATGGTGTAAGCAGCTGCTTTGAAGATATCAAAATGCCTTATGGTAGCCACTGTTTTATTCCTATTGTCTTGTTTTGAAGTTCTGTATTGCGTTCATTGTTTTGTTTTGATTGGTTTTATTCTGTTCTGTTTTGTTTGATTTTATTATGCCTGATGGTATGGGCAGCTATTTTGAAGATAACAAAAGGAATTATGGTAACCATTATTTATTTCCTATTATCTTGTTTTGAAGTCTGGTATCACATTCATTGTTTTGTTTTGATTGACTCTATTCTGTTTTATTTCTTTTGGTTTTATTCACTTCAAAATAGAAAAAATTTCTGCCAAATATTCTTTAGATACAGGACTATTATGCAGAATATGTATATGAAGAAATCAAAAAGTTAGTCCTTCAAAATAAAAGACCTAATAAAATTCGCTACTGAAATGTACAGACATTTCGCAGAAGAAATACCAGTGGTAAAGAAATACATTAAAAAATGTTCAACATCTTTGGCCATTAGAGAAATGAAAATTAAAACAACACTGAAGCCAGGTGTGGTGGTACATGTTTGTAATCCCAGCACTTGGGAGGCTGAGGCCAGATTGTCATGCTTTGAGGTCACCCTGGGCTACACTGTGAGTTCAAAGCCAGTCTGAACCACATAGAGAGGCCTTGTTTCAAACTACCACCACCACCACCACCACCACCACAAAAACAACAACGACTAAAGAAACAAAAAATAACGCAACATTGAGATTTCATTTTATTCCAGAGAGGCTATCATCAAAAGTCAAATAATAGCAAATGCTGCTGAGTATTCATGGAAAAAGAAATCCTACATTGTTCATGAGAGTATAAACTTGTACAACCAATATGGAAATCAGTATGGAGATTACTCAATAAATTTCAGATAGAAATTCCATTCAACTCCTCTATTTCCCCCCTAGGTATCTTCCTGAAAGAGTTAAAGACATTATATTACAATGATACATGCATACCTATATTTATAGCAGGACAAGTCATAATATGTAAATATTGGAAGAAGCTGTATATCTGTCAATAGATGAGTTGGTAAAGAAAATGTGACATTTATACATACTTTATACACACATACTTCTCTGCAATAGGAAGGGTATACTTGAGTCATTTGTAAGACAAAGAATTGAGACCTTGATGCTAAATGAAATAAATCAGACCCACAATCTTAAACACTGCATAATTTCCTTTATGTGCGAAACACAAAATATGAAAAAAAAGATAATAGGAAATACAGAGATAATGCAGATTTTTTGCAAATGCCTAGGGGACCAAGAGATGTATGAAGGGAGAGGGAGAGGTGAAGTGGATGAAAAAAATTAAGATATGTTATATACCAGCTCCCCATAAGGAATATGATAATTATGTATTATAAACATGTAATAAAATTATAAATTGAGAAAAAATTGTATTTGAATGTTATAAAGTGATATGATTCTTGTTTTTTGTGATTTTATCATTTCTAAACACATATTTTGCAAAAAAATAAACTTTTTATAATGTTTTATAACAGATAAAGATCTCTGCTCAGTAACAGTACATATTGATGTCTTTGAACAAGGATTAAACTGATGGCATTTATAATTTCTAAAGCAGACAAGGAATTACACAAATTATACAAGAAACTGCCGGAAAACAGCAAGCGTACCATACTGTCAATAGATAAGTGCGCAATTTATAGAACAGAATATATAAAAGATCACCATATCGTGTATTGAACTCCTCGATGTTTTAGTTAACAACCAATATGTTAACTAAAACATAAATTAATAATGATTTATAGTAATAATAGATTGGCAATATTTAGAAAGCTGAATAATGCCAGGTTTTGGTGGAGAAGTGGAAATATAAAGTCCTGCTGGTACATCCATTCATTATGCTGTCAAATTCTATGTGACCTATGATCCAACCACTGAACAACTGCCCATATTTACAAGAAAACTCATGCCCATAGAGAAACTAGCAGGATGATGAACACTGCATTGTTGTTTGCATAGTTTTGGAAGTTACTTAGATATGTCTGGTTGGGAAAATACATAGTAAAACAATTTTAGAAGTAATTGACCCTGATGCAGTACCTAGAAACACCTGATTAGAAATTCTGGGAGGAATGCATATTCGTCCTAAAAATGCAGCTTCCTGAAAAATACAATTTATTTGAATTCAAAACACGTATTTATAAAGGGTGATGCACATTTGGCTATAATCTCTTGGTCACAAAAATTAATCATCAAAAGTATGAGAAATAATGATAAGGAAAGTAAAAATTAAATACAGGTTTAGGAATGTAAGAGAATTATTTAACTTCAAAAATTTAATTTATTTCTAATATAAATGAATAAAATTGTATATATCAAGTACCACATAATGTTTTATAGATATATTTTGTTCAAGGCTTAAATCAGGTTAAGACTGTCTCCTCAAATATTTATGATTCTCTTAAACTTTGGATTGTAACTTGTTCTGTGAGTGTTCTACAAGACAAACAAATATCTCTAATAATTTTAACTTTATCAATGTGTGATGTCTTGCAGTACAAGTAGTACATGATGCTGAACATCACATGATCATCACTGAGTCAGTAGTTATTCTCTCTCTACAGGATTTGGGCAATTGCTTTCTAACAGCAAGAAGTTATAGAGAAGATCTCCTCTGCAGAGCAGGAGTAAAAGGCAAAGGAATCCTTCACTTCAAATGATATTAGGGGATGTGCAAAATGTGGGAAACTACAAATTTTGTAGAAAACACCACCAAATAAAGCTGTAGCAGTGTGAGCAATGAATCTCCTTAATAACAATGCAGTGTCACATTTCTACAAAATCCTCTAAAGTAGGAAAAACCAAGTATCATTGAGTAAGTTCCTCATTAAAATTGCATGAAAGGAAAAAAATTCCACTGAGCTAATAGATAGCAATGATTTTATTAGTGATAGTGAAAGTTGTCCTATACGATAACCTTCCTCTGTCATGTTTCTCTCTCACCAGCCACAGAAGTTTTCAAAGATAAGTGCGTGTTAATTTATTTTCTTTATATTTTGTATTATTTTTATTATTTTGTATTTTATTACATTGCATTGTAATCATTTTTATATAACTTTTTGGGTTGTGGAATTAATCATCTAAGTTTCCATCATTTTTTTTCTTTTCTTTTTTTTTTTGTATGGGGAATCAATCTCAGGACCTCGTGCTTACCAAAGAGTTGCTTGTGCTGCTGAGCTACATCCCTGGCCCCAGTTTCTATTATTTTCATTGAGGAAATTTGCTTTGATATACAAGTACTTTGGATTACAAGTATGTTTCCAGAATGAATTATGCTTGCAAACCAAGGTTTTACTGCATATACTACCTGGAGATTAGAACACCATCAGCCACGAAGTTTTTTCCACCTAAGTCAAAATTGGTATATTGTGAGATAATGCAAAGTATCTTTATTTTCACTTTATAGGTCATGTAGATGATGTGTGTACAGTTTGAAGTAAAATATATTTGTCTATTGTTATCTTGATTCTAAGTCAGAGATTCTTACTGGAACAGTTTTGTTCCCCAAGAAGCATTTGACAGTGCCAGAAAACATTTTCAGTTACTTTAATTTGCTGTGGAGTGCTACTAATTTCTAGATGGTATGGCATAGGATGCTATTAGCATACTGTAATAAAAAAAATCCATCCCTACAGCAAAGAATTATATGGCTCTATGTGTCAGTAGTGATGAAGTTAAGAAACACTGTCTGAAACTAAAGAGTTATGTTAATCAAATGTGTTCTTAATGCTCATACACCATTAAATAACAACTTTTGCCTCCTTGGTACTTGCCTGGAATGCTTTTCTAAAATTATTCATGTTCATGTGGGTATTTCTCTTAATTCCTTTAGATATTAAATCAATTAATACCTTTTTAATGAGATCTTGTTTGATCAACTTAATATTAAAATCTTTATCCCATCTTTTAAAACACCTTGTTTAAACCAGGTGTGGTGGGGCACACCTATAATCCTAGCATTCTGGGAGGCTGAGGCAGGAGGATTGCCTTGAGTTTGAGGCCAGCCTAGTCTACATAGTGAGTTCAAGGTCAGCCTGGACTACAGAGTGAGATTCTGTCTAAAACAAACAAACAAGCAAAATAAAATCTATCTTTATTGCTTTATCTCATCCTGTTTACTTATTAATACATGGAATATACTTTACTTATTTATTTTCTTTTCTTCATAGTCCTATTACAGTTTAGATACCATTTGCTATTTCTGAATCCCCAAATGTGAGAGGAGTCCCAGGCACATAACAAGTATTCAATGATATCTGGGTGAATAAATAAATGAACTTACACCTAAGAATCTTAGTGAAAAATTCGAATACAAATGTGACACTTTTTTCAGGACATATATGCAGGTTCACTAAGATTTGAGTTAGTACTGATCAAAGCATGAGATTAACTCAACTTACTTATTCTCTGCTCTGTATCAAAGATCAAAGCAAAGAATGGGAAGCTCTTCTAGTTTTACTGTAAATATTCAGAAAAAAGTAAAGCCCTTGTTCACTTAAAATTATATTTTCTATTAAATTTATTTACATTATTACCATATAAGAGAGCACCTAAATTAAACTTGATTAAAAATTGCTTGATTTTGTTTTTCAAGCATTTTTTTCAGAGGAAACCAGTGTCTGGTCAACAGAACCCTGCAATTATTTAAGGACGATGATGATTTCCCTATCTCCACCATGCCATTCTCATTTACAATTCTATCAGATTCAGTCATGTAAAGAAGTGGACAAGACAATTTTCTTTGCTAGGCTTAATGCTTAGTACATACTAAGCACTCCCTCTACTTCAGCCATTATAATTCTTGTCCATTAATAAATGACATAAGCTTAGAAACAATAACCTTTAATCTTCTTCAAAGTGGAATTACTTTAAAAAATCTGTTATCCTGTCTTTCCCAGCATTGTAGTTAGGGTCTAATGAGTTGGGTTAAATTGATCATTTTTCACACAGAGTACATCTCACTGATGAACTATATTGGTAGTATTGTCTAACTATTTGAATCCAATACAGCAAAAGCTCTGTTTTAGGGACTGTTTTTGTTCCAGTACATTTCCATACTTTTCTTATAAATTATGGGAAAATTGTCATTTTTATCACGTCTGTGTTTTCCAGAGTCTCCTAGGTAAAAAAAAATGGTAACTGAAAATATTTTACTGAATTTAGTGAATGATTTATGTTACTTGTCTGGATCTGATGAGGTGGCAGAAGCTGAGATAAGGGATTTTAACCCACCTCAAACATAGAGTTTTTTTTCTTATTTTGAAGAGAAAAAAACCAAAAGAAATAAAATAGAAAAGAGTCAATCAAAGCAAAGCAATGAACATCGTACAAGACTTCAAAGAAAGACAAAAGGAAATCAACAATACCCACCATAATGCCTCTTGGTATCTTCAGAATAACTGCCCATACCATCAGGCATAATAAAATCAAGCAATATAGTACAGAATAAAACCAATAAAAACAAAACAATGGAAGCAATATAGGACTTGAAAGCAATAGTAAAACAGTGGCTACCATAATGCCTCTTGTTATCTTCTAAGTAGTTGCCTATACCATCAGACATAATACAATCAAACAAATCAAAATAGAATAAAACCACTCAAAACAAAACAATGAAAACATTACAGGGCTTCACAACAAGGTAATAGGAAATCAATAATGGCTACCATAATATATTTCATTATCTTTGAAATAGCTGTCCATGCCATCAATTGTAATAAAATTAGACAAACCCAAACAGAATAAAACCAAACTAAACAGAGCGATGAAAGCCATATGGGATTCAAATCATAATAATAGATTAACAATGGCCACTGCCTTCCCTTTTTAGACATTTCCTCCCATTTCACTTTCACAATATGTACCAAATATTTTGAATCCTGCTAACTCCTTTAGTTTTTTATACTAGGGAGACAGCACGATACTCACCCATGTGATGTTGAATCATTATATCCATGAGCATGATCTCAAGTTGTATCCATTCACCTATAAGAGCCTCAAGGTTATCTTTCTTTATAGATGAGTAGCTTTCCATTGTATAAAAATGCCATGTCTTTCTTATCCACTCTGCAGCTAATGGGCAAGCTAACCTTACTTCTTTCTGGTTCCCTATCACATAGAACATTGTTCTCTCTCCTTTGACTTTCAGTCTATGAACCCCCTTTCAAGTTAAATGTGTTTTTTGTATAAAGCATATTGTTGGATCCTGTTTCCTGATCCACTCTGCCTGTGTTTCCTTTTATTGGTGAATTGAGGCCATCCACATTAATGGTTATGGCCAATATGCACTGCCTCATCTCTGCCACAGTATTTTCCTCCTGCTGACTGCCTACTTTTCCTCTCCATTCAATTATCTGCCCCACTCAGTGATACTCCTCTGCCACTGTTCCTGGAGCTGTGGTCATTTTTATCTCTCTCTAGAATATCCTGCAGTATTCTTCGTAGGGTTGGTTTGGTGGTCATGAATTCCTTCAGTTGTTCTTTGTCATGGAAGTATTTTGTGTCTCCATTGATTTTGAAAGATAGTTTCACAGGGTACATCAATCTGGGTTGGAAGTTGTTTTCTTTCAGGACTTGAAATACTCCATTCCAAGCTCTTCTTGACCTGATGAATTGTGTTGAGAAGTCTGTCATGATTCTGATGGGTTTTCTTTTATAGGTGATCTGTTTCTTTTCTCTAACAGTTTTTAATATTCTGTTCTTGTGCTGAACTTCTGGGGTTTTGATTATTATATGTCTGGGTATAGATTTATATTGATTTTATCTAGCTGGAGTTCTATATGCTTCACTTATCTGAATGTCACTTCCTTTTCCCATGCTTGGGAAGTTTTCTGATAATATTTCTGTAAATAGAGTTTTAATGTCACTTGTATTGACCCCTGCTTTTTCATTCACAACTATTATTTTTTTTTTTTTTTTTTTTTTTTTTTTTTTTTTTTTTTTTTTTTTTTTTTTTTTTTTTTTTTTTTTTTGTGACACCGGGGATTAAACTCACAACCTCATGCCTGACAGACAGGCACTTAAGCCACTGAGTCAAACTCCCAGCCCTAATTTTTTGAGGCAGGGTCGCACTGTGTAGCTCAGGCCAATCTTGCGCTTGTTTTGTAGCCCAAGCCGGGCCTCGAACTCACAACCCTCTGCCTACCTCAGCCTCCTGAGTGCTGGGATTAAAGGCATGTGCCACCACGCCTGGCTGCAACTATTATTCTTAAGTTATGTTTTTTTGGGTTGTCTTGCAGCTGTTGAATTGTTATTTCCAGGTTTCTTGCTATTTTTAAGAGGTCTTTCCTCTCACAATCACAAGCTACAAACCTGTCTTCAAGGTTTGAAAGTCTATCTTTAGTGTCTTTCAAGTGGTTTTGCCAGCTTTCAATGGAGTTTTTAATTTCCTGGGTATCTCTTTGAATCTGTTTCATGTATTCTAAATCTTTTTTGTACTGTTTATTCAATGCTTCCCTCATTTTTCTATGCTTCTCCATTTTTTTATTGATGCCTTCATTAGAGATGCTTAGCAATACTTTTATTATGCTTTTCATTTCTTCTTTTACCTGAGATAGTATTTCTGTTCTAATTTCTTTTATAGCCTCATGAAATTGTTTCTCTACTTCGGTTGCCATTACTTCAGAAACTTCAGGTGTGAGACTGCTGATCTGTTCCGTGTTTGCATGTCCTTGACTTGCTCTGCTTGGATTGGAGGCCAGAGACTGCCTTTTGCTTCTTTGTCTCGCCAGATTCCTGGGTTTTTCTGGACAAGTGGGTACTGGGGTCCCAGGCACTTCCTGCACTGGCCACAATTTCTCTGAAACAAGACTCTTTGGTTCTTCTATACAGTGCTGGCTATGGCTATCTGATGGTGGCCATTGAGTGCACTGGTGCAGGGCTGTCTGCTGCTTTTCCCAGCCTGCATTGGCTCCCTGAAGGGTGGTGGAGTGTGCGTGGGGGCGAGGTTGGTCACTGCCTATGGACCTGGACTGGTCACTATGGGCATCCTCCACTACCACCCCTGGAGTGTTCTTGGGGATGGGGCCAGCTGATGCTTCCAGCGTGAGCTGGCTACCTGCAGGCAAACTCCATGATGGCCACTAGGATACCCGCAAGTGTGGGGCTCAGTCTGAGCAATTTCCACAGGTCTGTGCCCAGCTAGGAGCTGCTGGAGGAAGCTGGCAGTAGTTCTGGTTCTGGGCTTATCTGGCCCTACTCCAAAATGGTTCCTGGCCAATCATTCTCTCTCACAAGAGGATTGAGTCCTCTGCACTCACTATCAGCCAGTGCAGTCTTCCAGGTCCTCCTCTTCCCTCCACTGCTGCACCCCTTCAATGCTGTCTCTCTCTACAGAGGCCTCCAGTGTCACCAGTCACCTTGCCACCTTGATACTGTGTCCCCAGGTTCCAACAGCTCCTCTCTTACAGTTGGTCTGTTTCCTGGGGAAGGTGCTGCCAGCTACTGCCTTCTTCATTTAAGTGTTTCTTTTTACTCATTCTGTGGGCTTCAATTCTCACTTCAGATTCTTCTTGGGTCCAGGGGTCCCACTTCCTTCCTTCTTGTCTTCCCCACTATGCTATATTCCAGCATCTGGACTGTATCTCTCAGAGAG
>RJWM01004470.1:0-100937 GCA_004363535.1 Dasyprocta punctata | reverse complement strand
GTATCTTTTCTGTTCTCCTTTGCTATCCTTGGAATATCAATATTTGTTGCATTGCTTGATGTTGACCCACAAGCCTATTGATACTGTGATCAATTTTTTTGTTTTGTTTTGTTTTTGGTGGTATTGGTGATCGAAATCATGACCTCACGCTTGCCAGGCAGGCACTTACACCACCGAGCTAAATTCCCAGCCCACTGTGATCAGTTTTTTCTGTCTGTGCTCCATTTTGGATATTATGGTCTTCCTAATATTAATCTTTTGTTTCACTGGATCTACTCTATTAATCCAGCCATTTCAGATGCTATATTTTTCATCTCTGGTGGTTCCATTTGGATTCTCTTATATGTTCCATTTGTTTTCTCATGATAGTTTTTTGGTTTTTGTGCCATCTTGAATATCTAGAACATTTTTGGTCATATTTAACAAACTTTTCTTTTGATTTCCATCTGTCTTAGTTACTTTTCACTTGTTGCTGAGACAAAATACCTGATGCCCAAAATTAGGGAAGGAAAGGTTAATTCTTACAGTTTCTCAGGAGTTTCAGTCCACACTTAGTTGGCTCCAAGTCAGCATGGTGTGGTGGGGCTGCCGTTCATGGTGGCTGCAAGCAGCAAAGAACGCTGGCGAGAGAGGGCGGAAGCGGGGAAGTAAGCAAGAGGAAAGACCCGCCTCATTTACCCTGTATATTGGCTCCACCCCTGGGCGGGTACAGCACTCACATTGCCAATCCCCGTGCTAGACTCGGCCCCATCAAAAGCATATGAGAACTTGGGGATACATAGCATACCCAGTACTACACCATCTCTGTCATTTCTGACTGTTTTATTGGTTGAGTTTTCTCTTACAAGTCATGCTGTTCAGTTTTTTTTTACTTTGCTAGAAGTATTTTTTAAACTACAGCTGGATATTGTGAATTGAATGTTTCTGGTTTCTGGGTTTGTTGTTTTATGAAATAGTGTTGGTTTTTTTTTTTTTTTTTTTTTTTTCCGGTGCGTGATTAACTTTCAATCAGTTTAATACTTACAGAGACCTGGTTTAGTAGACTTGCCTTTATTTTAGCAATGATTTGATTTTACCAGTAAGGCAGTAATACCCTCTTGAGGACTCTCTTTGGTATACATGTATAAGTGATGGCATTTTTCCTGCTGGCTGGAGAAAATAAAAATCATCTCCAGTCCTGTGTAAGTTCTAGGAATTTCTGCTTTGTTGTTCGCAATACAGTATATTTCTCCACATTCACGTTGCTTCCTCTCACATAGGTACAGATAAGTACTTGGCCCAAGACTTGAGGATATTGTTTGAAGAGCCCCAGACCTTTTTCTTTGGCTCACAGCTCACTAGTAATTTACCTAACAAAATATAAATTCCCCTTTTCTCATTAACCCCCATGGTCTGTTTTTTCCAACTCGGCAAAACCACTGGACTGGACTTGGGTTCCCTTTTCCTTTGCTGTGACTTGGAAACCAACATAGTATGAGCTGGTCTCACATGGTTTGTTTCCTTTTTCTTAGGAGTCATGGTCCTTTGCTACTTGTTTTCAGAATAAGCTGTTACTTTGGGGGTGGGGTGGGAGTTCAGTTTTCTGGCTATTTTGCATGAAAAGGGAAATTTAATCTTGGTTAGAAGCAGAACTCCAGTCTGGCCCCCTTTCCCCCCATGACTTATTTTGTGTCTACTAGGAAACTGACTCCTGAAGGTAAGAATTTATAATTAACACAGCATATCCTTTTAAAAATCACACTTGCAATGAAAATTGAACTTCTAGCATTTAATATCTTAAATATTATATTCTAGTAACACTGGTATATATTAAGTATTTTGAATTATACTTTAATATACTAGGAAAGAAGCTATAATACCAGATAGGTCTAAGTGGCCCTTTTAACAACTCCCCATCAAAATTGCAGTCCCAACAGGTGATCATTTCTTTCCTAACTTTTGAAACTTATAGCTAGTTAAAAGTAGTACTTAGCTATATACTTGCATTATTTTTGTCCTAATTTTTCTTTGACTTGCACATACTTATAATTTTACAGATATCATAGAATCATGAAACTTAAGAGCCTGAAAGTAACCTTAGAGGTCACCTGGTCCAGTCTTGTTAGTATACAGGTAGTGACAGAGCCAGAGAGAAGGGGGCAGCTAAGGGCTCGGGCTCTGCCCCAGCTGAGCAGGCCAGTGCTTTCCACAGAGCCACACTGCCTTCCCTGATTCAGAGCTGACGCCATCTTGGTGTCTCGTTAGGAGAAACTGGTGGATGAAAGTTTAAGGGCTGAAATGGCCAATTCTCTCATATATACATACATACATACATATGGATTTCGTTTCAGTATTTTTATCCACAGGATTTTTTCCTCTCAATTTAAATTGTATTTAATATAAGCAGTGCTGATTATGTGGAGTTCTTGCTGGAGTTTTTGTTTGTTGTTTTGTTTTTGTTTTTTTTGTAGGGGGGGCGTCCCTGGCTCTCCTTTGCTTTCGTTACCGCTTTCCTTTTGTCTCCTTTGCTCTCCTTTCCTTTCTCTTTGGGATGAGCTCTGCCTGTGTTGCCCAGCCTGGTTGCTCAGCTGATCTTTCACTTCAGCCTCCCAAGCAGCAGGTCTGCAAGCGTGCATCCCATTAGCCTTGGTTTCTTTTTTTGAAAAGAACCTAGGGAGAACAAGATTGAATACAGCAAAGGAAATACAGACTAAATATAGTAATTTTCCCCTCTGATCTGACAATAGTTAGTAAATATGAGTGCATTTGATTTTTTGCATTCTCAGTAGTGGAGGCAAGCTGCTGTGAAAGTCGTGGAGAGGTTGGCATCTGGTATTTTGAAAAGGGTAACTATTAGGTTGGGTGAGGTACTGATTAGCAGCACTGAGAGCCAGGGACCACGAGCTGTGGGGCTTTTTGTAGCAGTATTGTCCTGCCCTGTTGTAAAAAAGGGACGACTTGAGAAATTTGTGGGCTCGGAGTACAGCAGTTGAGAGGCGCCCTGGTGAAGTGACGAGATGGACTCAGGAGGAAGTGGAGTGGATGGAGCACAGCTGTCGGATGGAAAGGAAGAGGCTGTCAGGGTGAGGAGAGAGAGGGGAAGCACAGAAGCACAGGAGAGTTCTCTAGGGGGGATGCCCTTGTCTTTGCATCCCTTGAAATAGACCTTAAAGCAGTTGAACAGAGGGTCTTTTGGAGACAGAAGGTGGGAAGTGTGCAGTATTGAGAGGTGTTGCCAAATCAGACTAGCCAGTCCCTTGGTGTGCTCTGTGTTCCCACAGTAGGTGCCGTCTACTTCTGTTTAATGTCTCTGGGAAGGTGACTCAGGAAAGTATAGGAGATCATATAAATTAAAGCCAGTGTATCTTCTTCAAGTAAAATAGCTAAAGTAGAAATGATTATGCTTGTTACAGAATTTGCTAGGGAAAATTTGGCTAGGTCTTATGGTCAGCAATCTCTGATATCACAGAATTTTTTCGGAGATTTGACTTAAATCTTCTGTGAACCTTTGGATTTATTTTCTCTCCTATTTGAGTGAATTTCTCATTTGTTACATAGTTAGACAGAATTGCTGTCTAATTTCCTTCTTCACACAACTTGCCCAATACACAGACACAACTAGACACATACATACTCCTCCCTAGTTTCCCTTCATATTTTATTGTACATTGCAAAGAAAACAGAAGGTAGGCCTGTAGAGGGCAAGAATAGGAATAATAATAATGTAGTCATCTAACTTCAGACTGTTTCTCTAGAATCTTGTTAGTTTTATCTTTAAGAATTCTCTTTGGTTATTGCAGAGCCACACGTATCTGCTCAACAGATACTTGTTCAGTGAAATGGCTTACCGTAGTTTTAACTATTTAAATTGCTCTTGCCTCATCACCTCCAGGGGAAGTAATAGTATAGTGAAGTGCTCAGGCTTTGAATCAAAACTTCTAGTTCAAGCCGGGCATGGTGGCACACACCTGTAATCCCAGCACTCAGGAGCCTGAGGCAGGAGGATCACTGAGTTCGACACAAACCTGAACTGCATAGTGAGACCCTGTCCAAAAAAGAAAAAAACCAACTTCCTGATTCAGTCGACTTTTTCCCTGTGCCTCAGTTTCATTGTTTGTAGATAATCATAGTGCCTGTCCTAAAAGTCAGTTGTAAACTGTTGGCTAAGGTCAAAAGGCAAAATTAATATAGATTCTTCCCCCCCCCATGAGCAAACACGCTTGGGTTTTATGACTTTTTCCCTTTCCCATATGTGTTTAAAAAAACCCTTCTATTCAAAAAACCATATTTTTAGTTTCATGAACTAAAGCACAGTACTCAAGATCTGGGTTCTTCAGAACCCTCTCTTTTTGCTTTACGCATGTTTTCTTAAGTAGCTGTGTTAAGAAAGATTGCATTTTCTGTTTGTCGAAATTCTTGTGATCTCATTTGAGATCATATGGTACTTATCACAGGTCTTTACTATGGGTCTTTTGATTTCATATGCCAGTTTCTAACTTGCTTTTCATCATTTATGTTTGGAATCATGGTTACTTACATACCATTTCTTGGGTACGACTAGTCTCTTGAAAAATTAGATTTTTTTTCTGTTGAAGTTTTTAATATAATTGTAATAATTCAAAGTTATCCTGTTTGCATACGTCTCAAGATGTGAATACTTAGTGTAACTTGGAAATTATCTGTAAAAGGTAGTGTCCTCTGATATAACATGCAGAGACCTGAATCTTTAAAGGTTCATTTTTGTAATACACTTACAAATTTATAATTAGCCCTTTATTTTGTTTGTTTTTGTATTTTAAGTTGTTTGTGCTACTTGAAAAAAATGCTTAATTTTCATCTTACCAGAGGACCCACACTGGGACAGTCTAAATAAACAGACATTTTAAAAAATACTAGAACTTCAAATGAAACCTTAATAAAACTTCATTATTCTTTCTGTTGTATGTTAGCTGTTGTTGGTCTTCAGTTTGAGGAGTATATTTATTCCATATACAAAACATAACTTTATAGAGTATTTCAAATAGGACCTTTTGGTTTTGCAGCTACACTATTAGAGGCCTGATACCATTCTACATTGTTTAAGAAAGACAGAGTAGAGAGCTCAGTTGTGTGTTGTGGAGGGTTGGTATCTCTAAACCTGTCCAGTTGCTATTATTATTTGAAAAATAAGACAAAATTGTTTTCCTTATCTTAGAAAATTAAAGCTCATGAAAGTACTTAGATATACATATGGGGCAAGAGAGAGTGAGGTAGGGAGGAAATTTTCCATTTCCATCTCCTTTAAGCTTGACGAGCTTCTGAGAATGGGGGTTGGCTCTTAGCAAGCTGTCTGACCTTGGAATAGAGAAATCTCTTGGTTTGCCCCTTGCTCCTTGGTGCTCCATGAGTAAGGCACAGGATTGTTGTTGATAGTGTGTTATTTTAATTTCTTGCAAAGAGCTTTTGGATGTCTTTGCTTTACTCCTTGAGTTTGTTAACATGAAAATCACTTTTTTTTTTTTTAAATGTCCATAATGTGGATGGCTGCCTGATAGCATCCTGGGAGGTTGATTTAATTTTAACTGGGAACTCTTTTGCAGAAAATGCCCATAGGGATTACTGTTCAACAGAGAACCCCTGAGAGTGTCTCCATTTTGATGTTCAGTGGGCATTTGCAGTGGACTTTCTCTACTGTGTTGTTCCAGGAATTTTGAGTGTTTCAAGTTATGGTCATTTGCACTTAGCTACAAGTCCACCCACAGACCCTGTTGGTTGTCAGTGAGATGCCTCTGTTCAGACTGTGAGTGCCTCCATAATATCTCTCTCTTATTTGCTAGGCAGAAGATGGTGTTAGTGATTGCAAGCTGCTGGCTGCACCCTGCAGAGCAGGAGTGAGTGAGTGCTGTTCAGCTCTCCGGCCCTGTGAGTCTGATGCCTTTCCTCCATGTTTTGGCATCACTGCCAAACACACACATTGAAATCCTTCGTGATCATCAGTTTGTCAGATGATTATATTGTTATAAAGAGTCTGTCCAGGTCCTTTGTATTTTTTTTCTTTTTTGTCACCTTAGTGTATGTCCATTGTGATGGGGGCATAGGCATTGATGATGAATGATGGAAGAAGGCACAATACTATGTATCAAAGCCAGACGAGAGATTTGAGGGTTAGTGAATCATTACAAACTCTGCAAGGAAAAATTTTTAGAGTGCCAGTGTTGTCAACCAGTGCTGTCAACCAGTGCTGCATGAGCTTTTGTGCGACAAATGGATTTTGGCCTGGTCCTGTGGTGCTGCGTGTGTTTCTCAACAATTTGCGCATATTTCTTGTGGATTGCTTCATGGTTTGGTGTGCTGTTGCCGTCTGCCACACCTGTGTTACGGGCTCAGGATGTTTTCCATTGACTTGCACAGTGCATTGCTGAGGAATAAGCACTTGAAATGTAACAAACCAATGAGGCTTGGTTGGCAAAGGCAGGTAATTTCTAGGTTACCTTGTCTCCTTCAGGAGGGAGTGTTGCAGCCCTAGCAGGGCCATCTCATGGCCCAGGGACAGGAGAGAGTGCTGTGGGGAGAAACCCCACTTCTTTGCATAGAACTGTGTGATTGGGATGCTCTCACCATCGTTAGACTCACATTTTTTGTGACCTCAAACTGAGAAGGGCCTCATGGTGCCATTTGAACTGGTCTGTTTGTGAATAGACATTATATTTTAGGACTGAGTCCAAAAGACAGACCTTTTGAGCATCTTCCTTATGCAGCAAGTTTCTGTATCTTCATCTCCTTTGTTTGCTCTTGTGAGGTGAGGCCCTTATCTTTGCTGTGTTAATTTCTTCGCTTTTAAAATTAGTGTCATGGGAAGAAACTTACTGTGTACTAGAGAGCAGTTCACTGGTAGAGTCAGAAGGTATGTGTGGCTGTGTATATGACTGACGGGTTATATCACAGCATCATCCTTTAATTTGGTGACTATTTAAATTCTACTCCAGTGGGAAGTAGAATACTTTTGTAGTAGAGTATTTTTGCAAATTCACAGTATTTAATATGCTGTGTGGAGGCTAGCTTTAGCTATGTAATGTCACCACCAGTAGTCTCAGACCTTCTATCCATTTCCAACTAGTTATAGATTTAGGATGGAAACTTGACAAAGAAGAAGAAATTATGATTTTTTTATTGCAAACATAAGTAGAATGAAGTTAATGTACATTTATATGTTACCTCTTCTAGTTTCCTTATGTGAGATGTCTTTCTCTTGGTTACTAGTTAGGGATATTCTTCTAGGAGAGTTACATCTAAGAAATCTAAGGTAAGGATTGTGTAGATAGATATTCTACTTTGCGTGGAGTAAATGAATGATTACATCCTCTGGCAGGGAGAGAATCTTAAAGAGTCCCAACATTTATTATGAGCCCACTTTAATTGCAGTGTGTTTAGATATGAGAAAAATATTTACCCCATGAAGTTAAAATGAAAAAAAAAAACCACAATTTATTAAGGAAACCTAATTCCTAAGTGTGGAAATCAAATCTTTAAACTCCGTTTAGTTAAATTATGGTCTTTAGGAAACCAGTTACAATTTTGATAATTTTTATTATAAATGACAGGTTACTGAGTTCCAGATTTTTGTTTAACCTATTAAATGATTTAGGTACTGCCACTACATAATTGATTTTCATTAGGGTAATCATTCAACAATACATTTGTGCAATAGTGAAATGATCAAGTCTTCCATTGTGTTTGACTATCTCCTTCACTCTGCCTTAGTCTTCCTTTAGAATTTATATGGTGTATGATAAATGAGCTGTTGACTAATTTCTTGGTGAAGTAAAATACAAATTTGAATTATGGAAATTTATTATTTGGTGGCATCTGGCTTATCCTTGTTTTTGTTTGTTAAACAGGAAAAGGACCAGCGCAGCCTAGACATAAACACTGCCAAGTGCATGTTGGGACTGTTATTAGGAAAAATCTGGCCCCTTTTTCCAGTTTTTCATCAATTCTTAGAGGTACCAAATGTTATTTTATGAAATGTATGTTTGCTTGCTTAGAACTACCAAATACACTTTATTAACCATTTTATGTAATTTTTTGTTTGTTGTACTTTTCTACTCATAGGAACTCTGGTACCTTAATTGGTGTCAGTCAGTGACTACTCCTTTTCTTGGAGTGTGTCTGTGCATGCGTGCTGCACTGTGTCATCCCACGGTGCAGTGCCTTAGAAAGAGCTGCAGCTCTCCCGCTCCTCTTGTGACCCCATTTTAAGAGCCTCACTGCTGTTTTGATTTCCTGTTCTATGTAATGATAGAAAAAATGTTTACTTTCTTTATGATTTTAGATGAACCTCTTAAGTTTTATTAAGCATAGTTTAATAACAACCGTCTACCTTCTTAGTCAAATTAGTTTGTAATCTATTCTTATCTACTCTTATCTCCAAGTAACTTGGGAAACTCAGAGCGATGTAAATACTATATTAGGCAAACTGACTATTTTCTTCAGGTCCATGTTAGAAACAACCGAGCTTTTTATAACCATCAGTGTTTGCATTATATATTGATCATCAAATGTTTCAGCTGCTGATTATAAGGGGTTGGTTTAGTAGGACCTGGAAGTACCTGACACATGTGTAGTGCCTTAGATTGGCATACATGGTATCCTCCTTGCCCTTTTGCCCCAAGCCCTTGTTAAAAATACCTTTGCTTGCAAAAATGAGAATGTCGGGTCTTTGAGGAAATCCTAGGCTTAACCTAACTCTTAACTTTCCTTTTGAAATAATCTTTCTTACAACTTACATTATATAATGGTTCAGAAAAACTAAAATATTACAATTCTTAGAGGGCTGTTATTCAAAACTGCTTTTAATATTACTAACTAGACCTCCTCAAGAAAAGTTATAAAAACTAGTTTTAATAATAGAAGTGTTTGTTTACATAATGGTCCATTCTACATACGGTCTGTGCTAGCTACTCTGATGACTCTGTGAGATAAGCCAGCACTGTTTGGGATAGAAACAGAAGTTCTTGCCCTCAGAGAGTTCAGCAGGATTTGAGCCTCAGTGTGAAAGCCTTCAGCTGAGTAGCCTAACTGAGCAGATTTGACTGCGCAACTCCAGAAGTATCATCAGCTGTTTCAAGATTAGTTTTTGCTTTTAATTGCTTAGAAAGTTAAACTCGAAGAGTGCAATTTGTTCTTATATTAGTTTACTTTTTTATTTTTAAAAAGAGACAGTAATCTTTTTAGCTCTTCTAGTGTTTGCATCCTCAACACCATTGACCTAACTCTCCTTGTTATTTATGTATTTGTATTATTTTACTGTGTTCCTGAGTTGATGTGATGGAGATTTAAAATAGTTCTGGATTTTATTTTTAAGTATTTATATAGGGTATTTTAAAATATAACATATTCCTTGTCTGAGACATAGAGAAACTACTTCATGGCTATTGTAGTTTCTTTCATGATCCCGTTCAGGTTTTGAATTGTTTAAAACAAGTCATTTTCTTTAATGGCAAGAGCACCCAGCTCTGAGGCCATTTGGAGCACTTACATTGGTTCTCATAGAGTGGTGGTGACCCTACAGCACACATGCTACAGTGGGCTGTTTGTATCATTGAAAGCTCAAAAGGTTCGCCATCACTTGTCACAGAGTGACCCACTGCTACACGTGCTTCCAGCCAGTATTTTGGCCGTAAGCAGTGCTGATCGTGGCAGGACAACTGATGGGGGATGTTCTTTACTTAGTACTTAGTTTGTGCCAACTACTTGATGAAATGCTTCACATAAGTGAAATGTTATCTCTCAATCCTTGCAGCATTGCTAGGAAGTAGAAAGTATCCCCATTTAATATAAAAGGCTATAGCAGTTTCACTTTTGGGGGTATTTCTTACGTTTCTTTAATGCGTATGCTATCTTGGATTGGAGCCCTCCTGCAATAATATTTTCGTAATGAAAAGTATCATATGAAATTCTGCTCTTGCTCTCTCTCACCATCCTTCTAGATTGGTGCTGAAATGTAAAGGGTTAAACCCTATATTAACTTTATTTAAAGTTGGTTCATACAAGAAGCCGTTCCATTTGTTCATTGTAAGGGTCAGTAATTCATATTACTTTCCCCTCTCTCAGCAATCAAAATATAAAGTGATTAATAAAGACCAGTGGTGCAATGTGCTTGAATTCAGCAGAACAATTAATCTTGACCTCAGCAACTACGATGAAGATGGAGCATGTGAGTACTGGGTGATGACTGGTTCCTCTCTCCACCCCGTCCTTGCACATTCACTTGCTCCTTGGAAAAAGCTTGAGAGCAACCTTGTTTTTTCTCTCTCTCCAGGGCCAGTCTTGTTGGATGAGTTTGTGGAGTGGTATAAAGATAAACAGATGTCCTAGGACTATATGCATAGCAGCGAGAGAGTCACTGTTACCACAGTTATGTCACCCATTAGCCATAAATTGCTGTTTGTATCAAAGCGCATGCTGCTTTTCTTGCACTGTCTCCCTTTTGCAGGGATGTTTTGGTGTTTGCTGTTGAATGGGCCAGCTCTGCTTGCTGTGTAGCATTGTTCTCTTGGAAGGCTGCTTTCCAGTTTGTATTTACACTACATACAGATTGGTGAATTTGCCAACGTCCTCACTGTGATTATGTGTATATTGCTGTTTAAATTTTGTATATGTGTATAAAAAGCTTCACCTAGAGATTATTTCTGCAAAAATGTATTGTAAAAATAATTTTGTGGCATATTTCTAGTCCCTTTTTTCAAATGAACCAGTTATATTTTATTTGGTCTCAAATGTAGCATTTCAGAAAACAAGACAAAACAACTGTTACTGTGAGCAAATGTCGCCAGAATTAACCTTACTGTTTAAAAGAGGCCAATTTCTGGAAGAGGAGGTAGGAGTAATAACTTTTCAGTGGCTCATGCCAAATACCATCTGTTTTACTTGATAATATTAGCATTCTAAAATGATGAAAGTTGTAATTATTGACCATGTAACATGCCACAAATGAGTTTCACCGTGCAAGATACAGTTTTTTGTTTTGTTGTTTTTTAATGTTGAAACTGTAGTAGCTTGACTATAGGTACAAATGAACAAATTGAAATTGCACCTTTTTTAAAAATTTGAGTTTAAATTCTCATAAACTTTCCTTAGTGTTTTTTCCCTTTTTGCCCTTTTGAATTCCTCCATCCAGTGGTCTGCTGATGCTCTTTATGATACTCTAAAGTTTGTTTTGCTGCTTCCATGAAAACATACTGGCTTCCTGGCAATTTATAACCGCAGAGCACTGTTAGTTGTGGCTTGAATATTTTAGTTAAATTTCACAGTATCTAATTTTTGAGTTTTTGTTTTGTTTTTTAAAGAAACTATAAGCAAGAGGTGTTTTGTTTTGTTTTCCTAGTTTATTTTGTGCTAGGCTTTTCCTGGCAACGTGTTCATTGCAGGCAGTGGACACGAAACCACCAGCAATGAGCTAATAAACCCTTATCACACTCTAGGACCTTTCCTGGAGGGGCCACTTGTCATTACCTGAATCATTTGTACAGAAGAGTGATAGTCATTATTTATGTGTATGAGGAAACAAGGATGGTATGTTTAGATTTGTACTTTGTTTTTTTTGTTTGTTTTGTTTTGTTTTTGCCTTGAGAAAGTGTATAGATTACATGTTTTCACCCCACCTATCTGGTGCTATTGAATGACTAACCTGGTCCCTAAAGTTTTGTGAACATACAAAGGTCTAATGATTTAACCAAGAATAGAGCTAAGGTGCATTTGAGCAAATAATTGCCGTGGTTGTGGGCAGTATCCATGCTTGGGCATGTAATGATTTGGATTATTGGCCAAAAAATTTTTAGATTAAATGTGAACCTTTAAATGATGTTAAATGAGTAAAGCACACAGACAATGCTACTCTTGACCATTGTTTTACAGTTTCTTTGCAAATGGTGTTCTGATTTTCATATTATTTTTTCCCTAACTGAACCACCAAAGACAGAAATTTTGTGTATATAGTGTGCGTGCATATTCAAAATCATGATATGGTAGAATGCAGCTATTTCCTTTTTCCTCTAAACAATAAGGTTTGGTTTGCTGTGAAATAAAACAAGTTTTAAAAACAATAGTGAATAAGCATACTTAGCCATTCCTTGTTTTTAGTCTCACTTTTAACCTTACAAATTTTTATATCAGTTTGCATAAATTAATATGTGGAAAGAAAAGGAATGTCAGTTGTATAAAACAGCGATTGAGACTGCCTCATTGAAAGGCAGTCCAATTCATGTTTGTTATTGCAGTGAGGATTGGCCATTGTCAGATTTGGATCTTTGGACAGTTGAATTATTTTCAGATGTGCCCCAGTGAAATGTTTAAATACTACACTTTAAAGGCAGCAGTCTTAAATTTGATCAACCTCTGTCTTGCTGAAAGCAAATATAAATCATAGGTGAAATTCTTTTGAATATTAGAATCTGGAGAATTTTTTTAAACACTAAGCACAGTTAATCCTAAAATAAAAAGATTGTAACAAGAGAGAGATGGTACATTTCATCCACAGTTAACATTTTGATAAGAGAAAACCCAAGTAAAAACAATTCTATGATTGATACATGTTATGAAAGTAAGTATTCCAGTGGGATAATCGGTGTGTATTGAGAAAACAATCTTCTGAACTACCTTGAAAAATAAGCCTCTGTGACTGCTGCTTGCAGAGGGCTTGCCCTTGGTTTTCTTCACTTTACATGTTTTTGGGGGAGAGTCATAAGATACTTTTTCTTAAAAATTTGCCTAAGTTACATAGTACTGAACAATTCATCAAGCACTTACTTGTGGGCTAATGTCCAATAAATTAGGGTGCCTTCTTCTGGGTTTTCTTTAGTACCCGAGTCTACATCCTTTCTATCTTGCCTTGTGTTTTGAAGTCCACTTTGCAATGCTCTGTTTTGGGGAATACAAGTTTGCAGGTCAGAAGTTTCGTTGTTCAATTTGCCATAAACACCCACTGTCATGTTACATGCCCCTTTTTTGAAGTATGAACTTTGGATTAAGTTTTTATAACTAACTAGACAGACCTCTAGATTCTGGTTTAACAACGGATTTCTGTTGCCTCTTGGTCCCCATTCTGACAGTGCTTTTGAAGTTTATACAGAAGGCTTTAAAAGTTAGTTTGTGCCCTCAGCTTTTATTCTTACAACTGCTAAGATACCTCTGTAAGCCTTATCCTTTATTCTTTCATAAGTTGTATAATAAATGTATAGAACTCACTGACCAACTAAAATGTTGGGTATCTGTAAATGAGACCAAAATGTGGGTTGCTTTTTTCATAAAGTAATTTCTATTGGGGGTTACTGTTAAATGAACAGCAGCTAACCTATAACTGTGAATGCTTCGTGTCGTCAGTATTTGCATTACATTCATAAAAGTGTGCAAGTCCTGTGACTCCCAGCTTAACTAAAATACTGTTATGCCACCCATCTTGAGTACAGCATACTGGTTTTAGGTTTTAATGGAGTTGGTGTAAAATGATATCCCATAAATAAAGTATTTGTGTTTGATTTCAGAACTGATTTGTGAATTATTTTTTCTTTTTCTTCAAAAACCATTTAGGATAGTTTTAAAGTTTTTGGTTTTCATCCTTTTCTATTTTTCTTAATTTCTACTGAAAATTTTCAAAGCTACAGAACAAAAAGCAAGAATAATATAATGAACAACTATATACCGTCACTTAGATTTTAATATTTTACCACATTTCCTGCCCCACAGGGAGAGAGAGGAAGAGACACAGAGATTGATTCTCTTAAAAAACAAAAACACACATTTTCTCTCAATTATTACTTGTAAGTTACATCATTACATATCGTATCTGACTTTGAAAGTAAGACATTTTCCTGTAACCATGATGCAGTGATCACACTCAAGAAATTTTACTTAGTCTAAATTTGAAGTATTCCCATTTATACCAATAATGGTCTTGATTACTGTTTTATTTACTTCCAGGGGTAAGCATTGTGTTTAGTTGTCAGGCTTCTTAAATCTGTAATTCAGATCACTTCCAAAACAAAGAGTTTTAGATGTCTTCATTAAAGATAGTGTGAGCATTCAGCCTAATAATGATTTTTAAAAAGTACACTACCATGTGTTATGTATTTCTGAACATTAACCTAATAACTGAGTGCTTACTGTGGGCCAGCAGCCAAGCAGAAGTGACTATTTTCACTCCTTCCAACACTGCCACTCAGTTTACCTGTATCAGCCTGGTATCTTACTCTAGAAGTTAAGCTTCCTGAGGGGAGGACCTCTGGCACATCATGGATGGCCAGAAAACATCTGTGGGATGGAGCAAGTAAGAGTTCCAGTCTGGGCAAAGAATTCCTAGTACCTAAGGGAATCCAGGTAGAATTGGATATAAAGGTGAAAAAACAAAATTCAGTAAGAACTGATGAGAACTTCATGATTGTTAATTACTTGAACATGAGAGAGGACTTAGAAAACAAGATTTAAAAGGCAGAATCTGCAGTTTTAAGTACTAAATTGGTGATACAAATGATTCTTTCCATTGAAACTGGGTCAATAGCTGAGAATCAAACCAAGAAAATCTTCAGTCTTCCAGACACCTGAAAGGAGGATGATGAGTGCAAACAATGGAAAAAGCTAATACCAAACAGATTGAAAGGAGAGATAACCAGTGTTAGGATAGGGCTTTCTCAACCTGGAGTGTAGCCGACAGCAAAAGAGCATGAGTTACACTGAGTAAAAATACAGCAACCCAACCAACAGTGAAAATAGCCATACTCCCTAAATTCTTAGCAGACTTAATGCAATTCTGATCAGTGTACCATTAGCATACCTCACAGATCTAGAGAAAACATTCCTAAAATTCATTTGGACCTAGAATAGCAAAGGCAATCCTGGGCAACAAAGGCAAGGCAGCAGGAACCACAATCCCTGACTTGAGGTTACACTACAAAGCTACTGTGACAAAATCAACATCATACTGGCAAAACAAAAACAAAAAAACAGTAGACCTGAGGACCAGCGGAACAGATGAGAAGATGCAGACACAACTAAAAACGCTCAGCTACATTGCCTTTGATACAGGCCACGCACGTTCACTGGAAGAAAAACAGCCCCTTTAATCAGTGGTGCTGGAAAAACTGGCTGTCTACATGCCGAGCACTAAAACTAGACCCATGTCTGTCTCCATGCACTAAACTAAAGTCAAAATGGATCAAAGATCTAAATATTAAAACAGAAACACTAAATACTGGAAGAGAAAGTAGGTTGAAATCTTAAAGGCCTAGGTGTAGGTAGACAATTCATAAAAACCCAGACCGTAGGGGAAATACTTCAAAAAATCAGGAACTGGGATCTCATTAAAAAGCTTTTGCACCTCAAAAGAAATTGCCAACAGACTGAAAAGACAACCCACATGGTGGGAAAAAATTTTAGCCAATTGTCTCTCAGAGGACTTCTATCTAGAACGTAAGAATTGAAAAATACCAGATCCCCCAAGTTCAAAAACCCAATCAAAAAGTGCGCATCTGAGATGGATACACCCTTTTCAGATGAAATCAAATGACAAACATGTGAAGAAAATGTTTGGGCCAGGGGTATAGTTCAGTGGCACAGTACCTGCCTGGGAAGCACAAGGTCCTGAGTTCGATTTCTGGTACTCTGCAAAAATGTTCAACATCACTGGTCATTTGAGCGATACAAATTAAAACAACACTGAGATTCTATCTCACTCCAGAAAGAATGGCTTATAATCAAGAAAACCAATAACAAATGCTGCAGGGACTGTGGGGAAGAAGGAACCCTTCTCCACTGTTTTGGGAGTGTAGACTGATGCAACCACTGGAAATCAGTGTGGAGATTCCTCAAAAAACTAGGATTAGAGGTCCCATTCTGCCCAGCTATTCTCCTTCTGGGTATTCCTGGAAGAATTAAAAACATCATACCACAGCAATATATGTGCACCTATGTTTATAGCACCACAACTTGTAATAGCTAAATCTTGGAAACAACCCAAATGCCTGTCAACAGGGGAATGAATGAAAAAAGATGTGGGCCTTTTATACAATGGAATACTACTCAGCCGTAAAGAAGGATATATACTTGAGACTTTCATAGGTTAAAGGATGCAACTTGAGACCATACTCATAAGTGAAATAAATCAGACTCACATGTGTAAACATTGTATTGTCTTCCTGGTGTGTGAGAATCTGAGTAAACATGTCTAAAATGTATAGTAGATACTGTGAAATGGGAAGAAATTCAAAAGAAAAAAGGAACTAGGATGGGTGAAAGGGAAAAAGGAAAAGGGAAAAAGTGTAAGTCAGTTATACTGTTAGTGTCTCTTAGTTCATTAAAAAGGAAAGTTTGTGCTAATAATGACTGGAGAAATTTTTATGCCCGTATCTTATACCCTGAATAACTACTTTAAACTTAACAAGTAGTGCATTAACTGTTGTTTTTCTCCTATTTTGTTATGAAATTTTGTTTTTACCTTTTTTCCATTAAAAAAAAAAAACAAAACCAAAAACCAGAAACCCAAGATGCATTCTACTGGACAGTATTAGTAGTTTACATGGAAATTAGCAGGAAGTTGAAAATTTTCCAGGAATGTAATTGAAACGAGACAGATGAGTACCATGGGGGACAATATCCACTCAAGGTAAGGCCAGCCAAGGCACATTGTGGACATATCGTGAAGAAAAAATGTTATAGGAAGATCACTATTTAAAAAAGGACATTTTGGGCTGAGGATATAGCTCAGCAGCATAAGCACCTGGCTGGCAAGGTCCTGAGTTCGATTCCCAGTGCCCACCCCCCCACACACAAAAAAAGACATTTTTAGGCCCTTTGACATAGGATAGAGAGGAAAGTGAAAAAAATGCATAGAGAAGAAAATGTAAGACCATTGAGTCAACCCTAAGGCTTTGGAAGTGAGGAAGAAAATTGAGCTTTCTTGATGCACTTACATCAAGCAGCACATACTTTCTGTGACTGTCGCAACTTGTGTCACACCAAACTCAGTTGGAGTGGTGCTTTGAAATCCATGTATGAAGAGTGACTTTTATGCACAAGGTTAGAGATATGTATATTAAAAAAAAAGAATTATCTTTGTAATTTTGTTTTACAGCTCCCCCCCACCAAAACAAAACAAAAAACAAAACAAAAAAAACCCAAAGCTGTCATGTAGAAATTACAGACCAAGCTCTCTGGCTTTGTTCACTTATACAAGCTTGTAAAACAGAAAATAATCCTGTATAGAGCATGTATACTACTTCTGGCATATTTTCAGCAGAAAAATGTTTGCCTTTTTCCTTGCCTGAATTTGTTCTTAACATTTATTTCCATTGCCTTAACAAAAAATAAAATTATTCCGTGTATGGAAGTACTAGCTTAGAAATGATAGTGATTAAGCAGGCTATGCCAAGAATCTGAAACTGAAAAAGCAAAAGTTGACAAAGCAATTAAATTTCTAAAAAGCATTTCAAATGTAAATCTTCTGAAGAAATGTGTTTAGTACTTTGAGAGAAATTTCCTCTGCAGTCATTCTAAAGAAAATGGACTGAAGGAGACTGAGAAAGTAAACTTGAGGCATGGTATTTTTTTTCCTTTGACATTTTCTAGGAGTGACAGCTCAGAATTGCTTCAATTTGAATATCTATAATTACAAAGTGGTGTTCTCTAGAAATCTTAGGATAAATGCGTGAAGATAAAGAGAAGTGCGGCTGTACTTACCAGTGGACTAAATCACTAAAAAGTTAGCCAATTTTTGGTAGCATAGATGAATTACCTCCACATTTTCCTTGTCTGCTCTTGGGTATTCATTTTTGCTCCATTACCTTTGTATTCCATCTTGAGGATGGGGGTTGGATGGGCTGTAATTCTATCATAGGTAATCCCAGAATCACTGGATACAATAATAGATGTTTGGTAGAAACCTGTTCTGTATGTCTCAAAGTGCTCGTAAGTTTTGTTTTAGAAAGTCCTAATTCCTCCCACATCAAGCTTTTCAGGTGCTCAGCATAATCATTATATCAACAGATTTTTAGTTGTGTGCTAGGCAAAATTCCTGTGTGAAATTGTTAATTAAATTAGTAAAAGTATACAGAGGGGGCCGGGAGATAGAAAATCAGTAGGTGGAAGAATTAATCTATGAAGTCCATCTTAAGAACCAGTCTTAAGTCCCCTGGCTCAGTTGGAGCTGAGAGTTCTGGGCCATAGGGAATTAGAGAGCTAGTCAGTACTAGTGCTGAGCTCTCTTTTGTGGTCCTGTACACTCTAATGGATCTTGTTTTTAGAGTTGTGCTCCAGAGCCTGGGTGTCACTAAACTGTAATGAGTTAGGGATTTAGGTGAAGGCAACTTGGTGACTGATGGACATTGTTTAGCTCCTTTTAGGTGAGAAGGTGGTCAGGCCAGCAAAGGGCCTTATACTGACCTCACTCGCTCTCAACATTTAGGTGAAGTGTATGGAAGAAAATGATGTTTCGACAGTGTGATATTGTGTGTGTGTGTGTGTGTGTGTATGTGTTTGTGTTCAAGGCCAGTCTTGGGGGCTGAGCCCTCAACCTGTGGAATCTGATGCTGTCTCTATGTACTGTCAGGACTGAATCGAATTAGAGGACACCCAGACCTTGTCCTCTGCTGCAGACTTGCTTGCTTCCTGGTGGAAAAGAAAAACCTGCACATCTGTGGAGAAATTGACTTTCTGGTTTGTTTTTCCAATAGAATTTAACTTGCTTAACTTTAGCTGGAATTTAAACCCAGGTTTGTCTCCGCCCCAGGAGTGTCTGCCCTAGGAGTTTGGGGAGGCCACAAGTATCATGGGAGTCATGAGTTAAGGAGGTTGAGATGCATGAGTTCTGAGGGCTGCTTGGTTCATTCGAGGCTCTCCTGATGCCTTTTTTGCGACACATCCCTCCCTTCCCAAGCCCTGGCATCCACTGATTTGTTTCCTCACTTTTTTTTCTTTTAAGCTTTGCCAGAATGCCATACAAATGGAATCCTACTACATGTAGCCTTTTAGTTTTATTTCATCCACTCAGATGTTTTTGGGATTTAGCCATGCAACCTTGTTGGTACCATTTTATTGCTGGGCAGGTGTTTTGTTTGGATATGGTGATGGACATTTGGATTGTTTCCTGTTCTGGGTCATTATAAATAAAGCTTCTGTAAATACATATAGCTCTTTTTATGAATATATGTGTTTTGAATATTTTGGAGGTTAGTGGAACTGCTGGGCCATATGGTAAGTGTATATTTAACTTCATAAGAAATTGCCAAACTGTCTGCCAAAAACTCAGTATACCGTATAGCACTTACCACAGCATATGGGGGCTGTTGTTGCCCCCTGCAACCTCATCAGTATTTTGCATGGCCAATATTTTTAAAACTGCAGTTTAAAAGATGTTTGCCATTCTAATAGGTATGTACTGCATGCTTCCCAACTGATAATATATCAAATATATGGTGGCGCATTAAGTAATCCAAGGCTATGAATACATATATAGTTTAAGCCAATTCAGCCCTCCAGGAACTAACAAATATCTCACATTAAGTGAATAAGTAGAATGTCCTCTAACATGCTTTTCAAGATCTGTTTTCCTGTGTCTCCTGGCTTGGAGTTATGTGCAGTCTGTTGCTTCTGAGCAGCGGAGGCTGCTGGGGGCTTTGAATAATGCAGACAGCCCGCTGCAGCACGCGTGCCGTAAGTTTGTCACCACTGCTTTAGAGCATAGCAGTTGAGTATTTCTGGATGATTCTTCTTTGTTCCACTGTTACCAGAACTACAATTTGATGACTCGAGATTGCCCGTATAAACTTCAGTGTAAATAAGATTTTCCATTCACGTATTTGGTCATGAGAATGAAATTAATTTCTAAACCATCTGTTCCTTGAGAGCCAACTTGGGGTGTGTTTGTGTGTGTGTGTGTGTGTGTGTGTGTGTGTATGCATGTGCACGTGTGCTTGTGTGTTGGAAATATAAATCTATCAATGAGGTCTCAGGTTTTGGATACTTTACTTTTATCCAAGGGGAGATCCAAGTTTGAGAGACTTATGTTCCACAGTTCACAAAGCATATTTTCCACACAGTCATTTGAGTCACAAACACCCCATAAGGCAGGGTTTTAATTTTTTTTTTTCATGTAACAATTGAAAACAAAAAGCATATAAATCACAGAGTTTCAGTGACTTATTAAAGACAGGAACCTGCATCTTGGAGCCAAACCCCATGCACTTTCTCCCATCCACCTTGTCCTGTGTACTGCAGCTGCTCTGCTCTGTGTTTACTACTGAAAGCCACAGGCCAAAACCATGTTGAAGGGCACATGAGTACGGCTGGACCCAGCCCTGACAACCCTTACCCTGCCCGTGGCACCACTGGATCCCCCCCTACAAAGCCCCATGTCTGCCAGGGAGGGAGTGCCACACAAGGGAGCAAAGAAATGCACAAAGCATTCCCCAGCATAGTCCAGCGAGAGCCTTTGGAAGCCAGCATAGAAACCATGGCAGCTTGGCACTCAGCAGCCAAGAAAGGAAGGAAGCCTGGAGGGGCATACTCTTCAAGCACACAGTCACTGAGGGCTGATATGTACTAGGTATAGTGTTAGGGACTAGGAGTAAAATCTGGTTCCTATCCTTAAGCTCAGGCTCATGGAGGGGACCTGTGAATGACTGTGTTAAGTGAAGCTTAGAGACCTTTCTATGGAGAAAAGGTGAGTGCATGGGTAAATTATTAAATGGTTTAGAGGGCAACCAGTTTCTGTGTGTGCATGTGTGTCTGTCTGTCTGTGTAGGCCTACATTAGAGTACAGTGTACCTAGTTGACTAATTCAAATGTTAATCTCAGAAACACCCTCAGACACACCCATAATGTTTGTTCAAATGGCTGCACACTCTGATCTGTCAAGTTGACATATAATCACCACAAGTCCACCTCTAATACACTCATACATATCTTAAACCATAGTTAAAAACTCCAAATAAATGTCATGATTCCACCTAACATCAGACATGCATCCTGCATACAACCAAAACATCAACTCCTTCAGAAGAGGAGGTAAAGTATTTGAATGTTTATTCTTGATATCATAATTTGAATACTATGATATATGTTTTATGTTACAAGGTAGAGGAATAAGAGAAGAAAGATAGTTTATATATGGAGAAAGTTATAGGCTGAATGTGATCGCTCCAAAATTTTATGTTGATGTGATGGTATTGGAAGGTAGAGCCCTTAGAAGGTAATTAGGTCATGAAGCTGGGATCTACATGAATAAAATTAGTGCCTTTATCTAAAGAAAAAAAAAAGGTGAGAGCATAGCTCTTTTGACCTTTTTCTATTATGGAAAAATAAAAGAAGTCAGCAGTTTGCAGTTTGGAAGAGAGTCCACATCAGAATCAGACCATGCTGCCACCTTGATCTTGGATTTATAACCTCCAGACTGAAAAATAAATTTCTGTTGTTTATAAGCTACCCAGTCTATGGTACTTCGTTATAGTAGCCTTAACTAAAACTGGTGTGCGTGTGCATGCACACACACACAGACACACACACACAAACTTTGTGACAAAATAGGGAACAAATGCTCATGACAATCTTTGTTTCTATAACTGGTCATGTGATTGTAGCTAGTATTTATAACCACCACCTTCTACCTATTCTTCGTTTCTCTTCCTTACCTCCCAACCTCGATCACTGTAGCCTACACTTGCTTATTCATCACATGCCTCGGAGTCTGAAGTGGCCAGTGGCAGTCTATCTTCCAGTTCAGTGGAATCAGTGTTCTGACTCCTGATGGAAATTCCTCCGTTCAGCACAAAGATCTCTAGGCTAGCAAAACAGAGGTTGCAGTAACAGGAAGCAGAAGCTATGGTAGTGAGTCACTCACTAGGGCTGAGTGAGTGGTGTCACTCCCATTCTGGCTTTGAGAAAAATAGTACAATATAGTAGATGCTGAGTCAGAGTGGAAAAGCCCTGTGGAAAACCTTGCCCCAGCTATTAAAGGTAATAGCCATCTTTTGATTTTCAAAAGCCATTCCACAGTTCTGTTCAGCCAGCAACTTCAAGATGGCAGGGATCATGGTACACCCAGTGAATTCCCTGAACATGATGAGCCTATTACTACACATCTTTTCCTGTGAATTCCTTGATCAGAAACAATGCTGTGTGGACTGTCATGACAAATGGGACATTCTGTAAATTTACAGATAAGAGTTTTGATAGAAGTATGCAAGGAAGACAAATTCCTTTCCAGAGTAAATATTCTAATGACAAAATATTGCCACATACATGATGGAAATAGTCCAGAGTGATCAATCTGCCATCAGATGGCTAGCTGATCACCCCAGCGAATATTTTAATATTGGAGTCTCCACGTTGGTGTTTGCAACTGACCAATTGGACACTCAGCAATGGTTGGTCTTGGTTGCTGAGCCCGTGCATAACATCTGTCTCTGCTTCCATAGCCACTTTGTTCATAAGCCAAATTGGCAATGACAAGTGTGGCTACAGAAAGAGATTCACTGTGCCCATAGAACAGGTCATCCTCTGCTAAGGTCACATTTTAGTGAGCATTCACATAGGACATAAATAACTTGCCCATTCATAAAAGTTTAAACACAGTTCTCTTCCCTGTACTGTCTTAATTTTACCATAATGTTCCTTCCAACTTTCTGATCAGCCAAGCTATTGACCATAGCCCATGAATCCGTATATAATTGCGAAACTGGCCATTTCTTCTTTCTATCAAAATGAACATTCAGGAGCGCAGCTCAAAAGTTCTGCCTTTTGGGAGAGCTTCTTTTCACTGTCCTTTATGGATGTCCCAGGAAGGTGCTACAGTGCTACAGCTGTCATCTTTCAAGTAGTAACAGCACATAGGATCATCTATAATTCAGGACTGATCCCCTTCCTCTGTTACCTGATAGTAGGAAACTCCCCATAAGCTATACATGCAGTGTAGAAGAGAAAAGGTGGTTTACCAGGAGCCACACTTGAGAGCATCTGGGCCTTGTCTTCATTGTGACTTACTCATCCCTTCATGGATGGTGTGCTCAAGTTTGATCTCTAGTATATTCTGTTTCTTTTTGACAGTGCTACCGTGCACGCTCAACTTCATGGCTCAGTCCCAACTCTGAGTTCATGATGGGCAGCTCAAGTCTCAGTAACTTGGTATTTTGTACCTCCTTATGGGGGGTCTGCTGGGACTTGAGTCTAGTGTCGGTCTAGAAGTAAAGCAAGGTGGGGTCCTGAGACTCAGCATTGTTTCGTATGGCAGCTACCTCCATGGAGGCCATTCCGACTTTCATAGGCATGGCAGTGTTACCCCCTTTTGCTGGAGACAGTGAGAGCTGTCCCACAGGCAACAAAGACTCACCAGAATTTAGGGACTCCAAGCCATCTACTTTGCTCCCATCCAGGTTTCCAGGATTCCATTCTTTTCCCCACTTCACACCAGCAGTGAGAATTCAACTTGCATTCTCTTCAGCCAGTTGCAGGATGAGAGAGTCTGCATGATTTTTAGCTATTTCAGCCTTGTAGTTACAGGGGGTAAAGGCTTTCAGAACATTCAAAAAAGCCTTCAGGTCATTTATATTGTACTTGAATTGGAATTTAAATCCCTGTGCTTTTCTCTCACCATTTTGCCTAGTGACATTAGCCAACTTTGTATTCATCAGCCTTCAAAAACTGTTGGAACGTATTATATACACAGTCACCCAGCTCCTTGTTTTTTGTAAGCAGTTGTGGTACCCACTGCCAATATTTTGCATATCTTCAGTGCCACATCACAGATAAACTATCAGTGCATTATTTACTACTAGAAATGGAGTCATTCGCTTCTCTAAATTCGAACATATTAGAGAGCCAATTCTAGAAAACCTAAAACTGACTTAGAAAACTCGTCCTTGAAGTTTTCTTCCTCTAGTAACCACTCATTATGATAACGTGAGATTTGTTGTAAAGCATTGGCTCAGGTGGTTAGGAAAGCTGAAAAGCCCCACAATCTACTCTATGTAAATTGGAGACAAAGAAAGCCAGTGGTGTAGTTCAAAGGCTCAGGAGTTAGCATATAGTAATTCTTGTCTGAATCCGAAAGCCTGACAATCAGCAGTGCCAAAGGCAGAAGATTGATCTGCTCCAATTGTCAGCAGAGAGAGAGTAAATCCTCCCTCACACCACCTTTTTCAAAGATTGGATGATGCCCTTCTTCAGAGGGAAAAGAAACCTGCTTTATTTAATCCATGGATTCAAATGCTATTGTTTCTTTGTTTTGAGGCACTGGGGATCAAACTCACAACCTCGCTCCTGCCAGACAGGAACTTAAGCCACTGAGCCAAACTCCTGACCCCAGTTTTTTGAGGCAGGGTCGCACTATGTAGCTTAGGCAGGCCTTGCGCTTGTGTTGTAGCCCAAGCCGGCCTCGAACTCACAATGCTCCTCCTATCCCAACCACCCGAGTGCTGGGATTAAAGGCCTGCCCACCACACCTGGCCCAAATGCTATTGTTTTTCAGAATCACTCCACAGATATATCTCAGGATACCAAAGTAATTAAGCAAATATGTTTTACCATAGAGGATCTCACCTTTATGATCTCATTTAACCTTAATTACCTCCCTAATTATCTAGCACAAGCATGCTGTGAGGTAGGGCATTAATATATGATTCTGAGTGGACATGTTCAGGTTATGAGGAAGAAAGGAGAAAAGATAGAAGGTGCGAGGAAAGAGGTAAAATTTTGGAATGCCCCCCTGAGAATGAGAAAAGATGATTTAGGGATGAATCTCATAGACCTGCAAGAAATGAAATGTAGAAATAAGATGAAGCATGTGCCTGTGACACAGCAAGAATTTATGGATCCAGGTGACATAGCTGACAGCCCCTAACTGCAAGCATAAGTTGGCATTAAAGGCAGCAGGCTTTGGGCTTTGAACTCCAGTGATCTGACGGGTTTTGTCTCTGTGCAGACTGCTGAGAACACCCAACTTGGTCGTGAGAAAAAAAGGGAGTCTCAGTGAGCTATGTTCACTGGCTTGACCAATTATGAGCCCTTGATTACTTTGTACTGGTTACCAGGTGAAGGGATGGTAAACAAGGAGCAAGTTTTCATAGCTCAAAGTGAGTCCCGCCAGTTTTCAAACACAGACCAGCCCTTTTATGGAATGGCGAGCAGGGTTAGAAGAATCATCTCTTGTGGGAGGAGCAGGGAAAGGCCAAGGCGAGCTTGAGAAACTTCTTAAATGGCTGGCGTGGTATAACTCAGGCTTGCCATGGCTACTGAGCTACTATCCCAGTGGAATCTGGGATACTCCGGAGCACTGGAGGGGATTGCCTGGTGGATGAGAGAGGAAAAGTGGGATAAAGGTCATGCTGCCTCTCAATAATCCCATGCTAGGAGTGCAGGACTACTCGTTAGTAATTTGGAATAAATACCAGAGGAGGTGAAAATCTTCCAAGGATATAGTGAACCCTAGCAAGGGGTAGGATGCTAAGGTAGATGGGCACTTTATGATTACTTAACCAAACAGGACTCACTCACTTAGTGGTATGAACTTTGATGAGTGCTCTTGGGCAGGGAGTCAAGAGGCTAACCAGACAGACAACTTCTCCCATGGAGAGCAGTCTAAAAATAGAACTGGTGCTGAGCAGGAGGAAGCTGAAAAATGAATCTGGTGGCTTTATCCCAGCATCAGCAAAGACATGGCAATGTATTTTAAAAATATGGAAAAAGCTCTCACAACCAAGGCTTTAAAGACTGGCTGGATGAGTCCACTCACCAAAGTGGTCTTAGCATCGGCTGCATCAGAAGATGGGAGCCTGGTCCTTATGGTGTTAATAAAGTTGGTGGATTAGAGAACGTGCTTTAGGGACTCCCACAGAAAGTCAAATGACAGCTGTGCAATCCCTGTCACTTTCTCAGAGGGTCTCCTGACTGGCAAGACATCTCAAGGAACACTTCATGTAAAAGCCAGGGAGTTCAGAAGCCCAGCTGGGGTTTGGGTTATTGTGATTTTGGTAGATCAACCAGAATGCATCATGGGAGCTGGACTTTTAAAAAAATGGCAGGGGTATGAAAGTTTCTTTTTTTATGTATGTGTCACTTCACAATGGTGGATCGGATCCACTCAAAACTTCTCAGCTTCCCCCAACTATCCCGTTAGCTTAAAATCTGTCATTGTCTTTATCCCAGAAAGAGTGGAGGAATTGATAGCCCTCATCAAAGCCTAAAGGCAATGGTTGTGTGCTTGTGGGCAGGGTGTGTGTGTGTGTGTGTGTGTGTGTGTGTGTATTGCACTAGACAGCCCTTCCTCACATTCACAAGTTTCTCCAGCTGGGTTTGGGATCTCTCCTTACGGCGGGAGCAGACAGTGTGCCACATTGGCCTGTGTTTTTAGAAAACTCTTGAGAAAAAAACCATCAGGCACAAGAATTAATGCAGAAGTTAGCTCTAAGACCCCCCACCCCCACACACACAATATAGAAGGACCCAAAGTCCCTGGGCAGTAAGAGCAATTTTCATTCTAAAAATGATGACCTTCTTTGGAAGTATATGGATAACATACGAGGTTTTGCTCCCAAAAGTGGCTAAGCTGTTTTAGACAACTTCATGCTATGACTAACTGGAAATTTTAGGCAAAATATTTTTTAAAAAATCTATTTGAAGGAATTGAAAAGCTACTAATGAATTAAAAATTTGTGGCAGACATCTGGAAGAAGAAAAAGGCTGAGAAAGATGAACCTAGTATTCAAGGTCATTCTTTCTCTTTTAGGCACTTGTCAGTTCTGAAAGTGAAAACAGACACTGGCAAACTCAGGAGACCTTTGGGAAGTGTCATGGGGATGGAGTGACAAAAGAGAATTGTCCAGGGAGAGTAGCATTTGGTAACACCCAGACTTATGATTGGTACCCAAAAAAGACTAGAGGAGCTAAGTGCAGGGGTGAGTTAGAAATAAAAAACTCATAAGACTAAAACTCAGTTCTAAATTAGTGTAGTCCCTGATGGGATTAAGGTAGTCATTCCTAGCCTAACTGCTTGCCAGAACCAGAAATAAATCCTGGAAAAATATATAATCCATCAGTGAGACATAAGTGAAATTCTGCTTTACTCCTAAAAAATTTCAAATTTAAAACAGTGAGATACAATTTATCTTCAGTAAAGCTGACAGATGAAAGTAACACAAAATCTAGTGACGCTGACATAAATTTTCTTATACTATACTTGATATGATTGCTCTTGGGGTCTGCTGAGACTTCTCAGCTTGACCTTGCTAACTGTTCTGACCATGTAACCTCACACCCCACCCCCAGATACAGATGCCTGAACTAGGAGAGGCGTACCTGTCCGAAGGGAATCCAATGCATATGCTCCCTGACTTATGGGTTTTGACCTAGGACTTTGTGACTTTACAATAGGGCAGAAGGAATAGGCATTCAGTAGGAAACACTTTGCAGATTTTCAATTTTGATCTTTTCCTCGGCTGGCAACACATGATGCGATATTCTTGCAATGCTGGGCAGTGGCAGTGAGCTGCAGCTTCCAGTCAGCCATGGAAACACAAGGTAAGTGACCAGTACTCAGCACGACTGTATTGGTAAGCTGTGATGTTTGGCAGGTTAGGTGTAATCAATGCATTTTTACATACTGTATTTTCAGTTGATGGTTAGTTGAGTATCTGTATGCAAGTTTAGCTGAAACTTTCATAATTCTCAGGAATTTGGACAAAGTTACAGTCAGTTAGGCTGTAGTAATAGGTGGGTGCAAGAGCTATAATGTCCTGAAGATTTGGGATAGATTAACATTTTACCTGGTTAATATGTGAATAAGTCAGAAGTAAAATCTGACTAGCACACAGCAGCCAATATGAGATGATGTGGCTTCATGAAAGACTGGTAGGGCAGCAAGTTCCTAGGCCAGAGCCCATTTTCCCAGCAGCCTTTGCCGTGTTTTTTTTAATATCACTTTTTTTTGCCTATAAGAATATTATGTCTTTGAAATAAACCATTTATTAAAATATCATCCAGAAATTCTTGTTACACAGTATCTACATTTTCTTGTACATAATGTTAGCAATCGATGAAAAATAACCAGACCCGTGAAAAGGAGAAGAACTACGTACTTAAAAGGGGGAAAATCAATAGAAAAAAGTCCAGTAGGATATTTAAATATTAGGATTTTCTGATATGGAGTTCAAATTACTGCTGTGGTGGCGCATGCCCGTAATTTCAGCACTTAGAAGGCTGAGGCAGGAGGATTATTGCATGTTCGAGACAGCCTGGGCTGCAAAGTGAGCTCAAGGCCAGCCTGAATTGCATAGCGAGACCTTGTCTCAAAAAGACAAAAAAATCCCAAAAAACAAATTGCTATTAATATGTAAAATAATTTATATATGGAAGAATTTCAGGGGAGAATTGAAAACAATAAAATAATTAAATGAAAATTTTAAAGTTGAAAAAGTAACAAATGAATTTTTTTTTTGAGACAAGGTCTTGCCATGTAGTTTGAACCAGCATTGAACTCACTACGTAGCCCAGGCTAGCCTCAAACTCACAGTGATCCTCCGGCCTCAGCATCCCATGTGCTGGGATTACAGGCATGTGCCACCTATATTTCAAACAAATGAAGTTAAAAAAACAAACAAACAGTGTAATGGATTTACTAGAAGATTAGATACAACATACAATTAATGACTAGTGGCCAAGCATGGTGGCTTATGCCTGTAATCCCAGCACTCAGGAGCCTGAATCAGGAGGCCTGCCACAAGTTGGAGGCCAGGCTAAGCTACACAGTGAGTTCAAGGCTATCTGTACTACAGAGAGACATCCTGTCTCAAACACCCCAAAAAAGAAAAAAAACCCCAAAAAACAAAAAACAAAAAACCAAGACAATTAGTGACTAAAAGTTAGGTGAGAATAAAATGTACACTAGGGCCAGGCACTGCACACCATGCCAGGCACACACCTGTAATCCTAGCACTTGAGAGGCTAATGCAGGGGGATCGCCATGAGGTCAACACCAGCTTGGCCTTCATAAGCGAGTTCAAGGACAACCTGCACTACATAGTAAGCCCCTGTCTCAAAAAACAATAATAACAACAAAAACCCCAAAATCTTTGCTAAAGTATACACAGGAAATACAGAGAAGAGCCACAAGATTTGTGGCACAGTGTAATATATAACATAGTCCTGGGAAAAAGAAAAGATAAAGTGGCTGAAGTGATGTTTAAAGACATAACATTCTAAGAATTTTCCAAAACTGATAAAAGACAAGTCTCTTAATGTTGGGTACTGGTAATATGACTGGATTCTATGAAAGTGTATTGCACTATTGGGGCATAATTATAATGTAAGAATACATTTATAAAATAGCAAACTTACAGGTATTTCATGATCAATTAGAGGTCTTTGACTAAGTTTCTGTTCTGCTGTTACTGCTGAATTCAATTAACCTTGACAGTGTTTAAAGCCCAGCTACATAACTCTGATGAGCACTGAGTCAGAGTAATTGTCTGTACCTTAAGGCTAGTCAAGGTCACCTTTGTGTCACCTTTAACTGTGCTCACTCTGTAAGGGCCCCCTCTCCTTGTTCCTGGAGTGTTTCTATATTATGGACTTGCTCTTCTTTTTCTAAAAGTTTGAGGTGCAGCATTAGGTTGTTTATGTATGTTCTTTCCATTTTTCTGATGTGGGAGTTTAGTGCTATAAATTTCCTTCTGAAGACTGCCTTCATTGTGTTCCATAGGTTCTGGTAATTTGTATTTGCATTTTCATTCAATTTTAGATATGGCTTAATTTCTTCTTTAATTCTTCTGTGACCCATTGGTTACTTAGGAGAGTATTATTCAATTTCCAGGTGTTTATGCAGTTATTGTAGGTTTTTTTGTCATTCATTTCCAATTTTACTGTGCTATGGTCAGATAATATGCATGGAATTATTTCAGTTTCTTTGCATTTACTTAAGCATGTTTTGTGGACCAGTATATAATCTATTTTAGAGAATGACCCATGTGCAGCTGAGAAGAATGTGTATTCTGATGTTGATGGGTGGAATACTCGGTACGTATCTACTAGGTCCATTTGTTCACAAGTTTGATTCAGTTCTGTTATTTCTTTGCTGATTTTTTGTTTGGTTGATCTGTCTCTCTGTGACAGTGGGGTGTTAAGGTCCCCTGTCGTAACTGTATTATTGTTTATTTGGTTTTTCATGTCTATTAAGAATTGTCTTACATAGACGGGTGCTCCCATATTTGGTGCATATATATTTATGATTGTAATCTCTTCCTCTTGAAGTTTTCCCCTAACAAGTATGTAGTGACCTTCTTTATCTCATTTGATCATTCTCGGTTTGAAGTTTGCATTGTCTGCAAACATAATAGCTACCCCTGCTTTTTTCTGGGTTCCTGCTGCATGGAGTATTGTTTTCCAGTCTTTGATTTTTAGTCTGTGAATTTCTTTTTGAGAGAAATATGTTTCTTGTACACAGCATATTGTTGGGTTTTGTTTCTTAACCCACTCTGCTAGTCTGTTTCTTTTTATTGGTGAGGTGAGACCATTTACATTGATTGATATAACTGATATGTACAGCTCATCCCTGTCATGATATCTTTCTGTTGTTGGTTTTCTACATTTTCTGTTTAATTATTTGCCCTGCTTAGTGGTTTTCTTTTGTTGTTGTTCTTAAGATTGTAACTATCTTTGTCTCTTTCTAGACTGTCTTTCAGTACCCTTTGTAGTGTTGGTTTGGTGGCCATAAATTTGTTCAGTTGTTCTTTGTCATGAAAGTATCTTATTTCTCCATTAATTTTTAAGGATAGTTTTGCAGGGTGCATCAATCTGGGTTGAAAGTTGTTTTCTTTCAGGATTTGAAATACTTCACTCCAAGCTCTTCTTAACTTAAAGGTTTGTGTTGAGAAGTCTGCCGTGATTCTGATAGGCTTTCCTTCATAGGTGATGTGTTTCTTTTCTCTGACAGCTTTTAGTATTTTGTTCTTGTGCTGTATTTCTGATACCCTTATTATTATATGTCTGGGTGAAGATTTATTTTAGTTATGGTTAATTGGGGTTCTGTATGCCTCAGTTACCTGTATTTCAGATTCTCTTCCCATGTTTGGAAAGTTTTCTGCTATTATTTCTGTGAATACTCTTTGTAGGTCATTAGTATTGACCCCTGCTTTTTCATTTATGCCTATTAATCTTACGTTATTTCTCTTGGCATCGTCTTGCAGCTGTTGAATTGTTGTTTCTTGGTTCCTTACTATTTTTAGGAGATCTTTTCTTTCGTGGCCATGACCTCCCATGCTGTCTTCAAGATCTGAGATTCTATCTTCAGCTTCATTCAAGCGGTTTTTCAAACTTTCCATGGAGTTTTTCATTTCCTGCATTTCCCTTTGCATCTGTCTCATGCATTCTGTTTGTGTCTTATATTGTTCATTCAAAGTTTAGATCATTTTCTTAAGTTCTTCTATTTTTTTATCTTGCTCTTCTTTAGATACACACATTTCTTTAATAATGATTGTCATTTCATTTTTTAGCTGAGAGATTATTTCTGATTTGAGTTTCTCTATAGCTTCATGGAGCTGTTTCTTTAGTGCATTTGCTATTATTTTAGAAAGTTCAGTTGTGTGACTTCCAGTGTCTTCTATTTCAGTGTCTCTTGGGTTTGTTCTCAGTGGGCTAGGGGCTTGAGACTGCCTCTTGGTCTTTCGTTTTGTCATTTTCTTCTGGGACCTGTGTGGCTCTGGGTCCTGGGAGGCTGACTGGGCGTTCCCTTGGTGGGTTGCACTGAGTTGTGGGACCGGGTAGAGCTGGATCCTCTGTGCAGCTCCTGGAGTGTGCTGCTGAAGCCTCCGCCTTACTGGTTGGGGGCCGAGACCTCCCAGACCCAGGCAGCTAGGTGGAGCATACCCCGGAATGTGACACCACCTGAGTGAGTCTGGCTGCAAGGAGTTTAGAGCCTCTGGAGTGCCAGGCAAGCCTGGGCAAGTCCCAGGCCTACAGTGCTGGGGCCTTGCTCCTGGCCGGGTGGGCCTGCAACTTCTAGGACCCGCCAGGCCGGCTGCTCCACTGAACAATGGAGCTCGTGCCCTGCGCTCTGATGGGCAGAGCCCAAGCTCTCCAAGGCCGTGCAGCTATGCTGGCCAGTCCCTGATGAGCAGCTCTGGGGACCTGGGCTGGGCTGGGCTCAGTACCTCTGTGTCCTGTGAGGCTGGCCAAGCATTCCCCTAGTGGGTTGCACTGAGTCGTGGGACTGGGTAGAGCTGGATCCTGTGCACATCTAGTGAGGGTGCACTCCCAGAGTGTGCTAGTGGAGCCTCTGCCTTACTGGGTGGGGGCCAAGACCTCCTGAACCCAGAGAGCTAAGCGGAGCATACCCTGGATTGTGGCACCACCTGGACCCTGAGTCTGGCTGCAAGGAGTTCAGAGCCTCTCGAGTGTCAGGCAAGCCTGGGTGAGTTGTTTCTATATTATGATAAATTCCTTTGTTTCAACAAATCTGTTGGAGACTAGCTTGCCTGTCAATATACAACTCAAGGTATGTAGCCAATTATGTAATGTTTTGTCACTTGCTTTGTGCCTTCCACTTCTAAATTGCACATAAACTAAGCTCTCTGTAAATTCAGCACTGTTGCCTTTGTGGAATTATCCTGCAACAGTCTGCTGGCATGAAGATTCAACAGTCTACTGGCTTAGAGATTAAACATTACATTCTTATGTCCTCGGTGCAAAGGGTCTTCCTTTCAGTTTGGTTTGGCTTAGGAATTTTCCCACAAGAGCACTGTATAAATTTGTGTGCATTTTTTTGTTTGTTCTGCTTACTAAGAAGTTAACAACAGCAAAACCTTCCTACAAAACCAAATAAAGCAAAACTTCAAGCCCAGATGGTCTTACTGATGAATTCTTCCAAACCTTTAAGGAATAGATAACACTAACATTTCAAAAAAAATTTTTTATAATGTCAGCATAACCTAAGAATTTCACATTAAAGAATACCATGGGCCAATTTATTCTTTGAACATAGATGCAAAATCTTAAGTAAAATAACATCAAATCGAATTGAGCAAAAATGTAAAGATCACACTGGGTTTATTCTAGGAGTGAAACATTGATTTAACTTTTTAGAAAATAGAAGAAATAATCATACAAAATAAAAGAAAACTAACACAGTAATATCAATATAGAAAAAGTGTTTCATATGATGGGGTATCCAGTCATCTGAGAAATGCAAATGACAACTTGAGCAGGGCGCTTTGACTGTAATCCTAAAATGGTTAAAACTAAAAATAAAATGACTGGCAAAGTCATTTTCTGGAGGACATGGAGCATCTGGAAGCACATGGAGCACAGTCTTATGCATGACTGTTATGAGTGTATGTTGTTACAAGTACTATGGAGACTATTGGAGGCTCTTCCCATGGTGGGAGTTACTGGGGGCCCCTGTAGTGGGTTCCAGTCTCCTGCCCGGGTTATTACAGTGCACAGTGGAAAAGGATAGAAAGACCAAGAAACAACGTAGAGGGGTGCATAGTAGGAATCTGGGACCTCCAGTTGCTGACTAGGAGCAAAAGGCCCCAAAACTCCAGCTGGCCGCCAGTTTATTAGCCAATGTGGGGAAACAGGGAGGGTGCTTTTCCTGAAACAGTGTAGAGATAGCGGTAAGATGGGCAAGTTTAACATCATTAAGGAAAGAGCCAAGATTCATCCCCATATCTGGGTGCTAATCTCATTGACTGACAAGAAGCATGATTTCCTCATTCCGAAACCTGCCCACAAGGCAGGCGAGGTAAGAAGAGCTTAGGAGAGATACTATGTCAATTTACAATTCATGATCCACAACCATAGACTATATTTGCACATACACATAGCCTACAATTTCATTTACCCCTTAGGTACCCGTTTTTCAGAAATGATTATGTAAGTGCTCCAAATGGCACTGAAATGACTGTTCCGAGCAAACCACCCCTATATGCAGCAGCATAGATGCTTTTTACAATTCTAATATCAAGGGAAGAAAACTACTCAGAGTGTTACAAGTCGGAGTAGAGGCTATCTTTGAGGAAAGCGTAGGTGTCTGGGTAAGGAGAGAGCACAGGCAGAGGGTGGATTTTTAAAATTCTGGTAGTGATCGTTTCCCCAGGCTAGTGATTATACAAACTTCTTCACTTTGTGCTAACTCATGGGCCTGTACACTTAATATTTATGCTCTTTTTTGGTATATGATTATTTCCCTGAGAAAGTTTATCTTGGCATGATAGTATATGGAATTGACAATTCATTTGTAAATTCTAAAATCTTTGAATCACTGTGTAAATATTCTTCATACTTCTTCTGTAAAGCGCCAATAATTAACTCATCCTGTAACTATATAAACTCCAGTGTAGCCCAAGAATCAGGCTAAGGAGCCCAAGGTGGAGCAGTAGATGTGGTGCGTGAAGCATCCAGACAGACCCAGGTTGTCACAGTGGAATTGCAGAACAGTCAGGGATTTCAAAGACCAGAGAGGAAAGTTTTGAAAAATCTTTCATGAAGCAATGGTTTTGATGAAGGCTCAGTTAACGAGTACCCTGTAGATCTCTCATATGTGCTGCCACTGATTCATTAAAGGCACTTTCCTGGATCACAGCAGTGAGAGGAAATTTTTGACCCCCAAATAATTGTCGGTCACATCTGCTGAGTGCTTTCTATGAGCCAGGCTTTGTCCTAAATTCTTTGTAGGCAATAACTTAGTTCTCACTATAATACCGGGAGGTAGATATTAGTGTATTATTATCACTTTACATAGATAAGTGGACCTTGTTTTCACCACACAGACTAAAAAGAATCAGAAGCACAGTCTGGTTAACCAATTACTCTGAGGCCACACAGATAATGAGGCAAGATTTGAACCAAGATAAACTAGCTACAGTGGGCATACTCTACTTCTACGCCCACAGCTCTTCTAGGCTAATTAGTACTATTACAAACTGCTCTTACATACAAGATCAGTAATAGTACAGGATGCAACTTTTTATACTCTGAAAGAAGATACTTCCTGCCCAAAGCAACTATGATTTTTTTCTTAGCTGTGGTTAGAAAATCATCTGTGTGGACTTCTCAGATTAAGAAACGCAAACAGCAAATAAATATATGAAAAAATGTTCAACATCACTGGTCATTTGAGAGGTGCAAATTAAAACAACACTGAGATTCCACCTCACCTCAGAAAGAATGGCTATTATCAAGAAATCAACCAATAACAAATGCTGGAGGGGCTGCAGGGGAAAAGGAACCCTCCTCCATTGTTGGTAGAAGTGTAGACTGGTGCAACTATTCTGGAAATCGGTGTGGAGATTCTTGGAAAAACTACGATTAGAGGTCCCATTTGATCCAGCTATTCCCCTTCTGGGTATCTTCCCAGAAGAATTAAAAACATTGTACCACAGCAATATATGTGCATCCATGTTTATAGCAGCACAATTTGTAATAGCTAGATCTTGGAAACAACCTAAATGTCCATCAACTGAAGAATAGATAAAAATGATGTGGTATTTTTATACAACGGAGTTCTACTCAACCACAAAGAAGGATATATTCTATAGACTTATAGGTAAATGGATTTAACTAGAGACCATACTCATAAGTGAAATGAATCAGACTCACATGTGTAGACATGGTATTGTTTCCCTAGTGTGAAAAACTGAAAGAAATAATATGTGTGTATATGTATATATGATAGTTAAGATTGTTATACTACTGATTTCTCCTAGTTCATTGAATTGAAAAGTTTGTGCTAATATTGTTTGGACAATTAAATGCAGATATCTTGTACTCTGAGTAACTAATTTAAAGATAACAATATGCAATATATTAGCCATTGTTACCTTCTAATTATCGTGTTTTGAAATTTTGTTGTCCTCCCCACAAAAAAAAAAAAAAAGAAAAAAAAGAAAAAGAGAAAGAAAGTCATCTGTGTGGAAAGCCTCCTCTTTGGTAGCTTCACAACAGAAAACCCTACCTCTAGTCTAGTAGACTGGACTTGAAATCTGGGTTGGTTGCTGGACTGGTAGAAGCTTCTGACTTCTGAAGATCTTGGTGTGTGACAGTGTCTGCTCATGGAAGTAGGAACCTATGTTAGCTTGCTGTCACTGCAAAAATACCTGAGGTAATCAATTTTGGTTTTTTTGGCTCACAGTTTTAGAAGATTCGTTCCATAGTCAGTTGGTTCCACCACTTTTGGACCTGTGGTTAGGCAGCAGGTCATGGTGGGGAGTATGTGGTGGGAGGAGCTGCTCAACTCATAATAACCCAGAACAAAAGAGTGTGAAGAAGGGATTGGTGATCCCATATCCCTTTTGAGGCAGACTTTAAGGACCTTCCAGTAGACCCCATTTCTTAAAGCTTCTACCACTGTTCAGCAGTGTCATCCTGGAGACCAAGCCTTTAACACATGGGCTTTTCAGACATTTCAGCCAAATGATAGCAGAGCCCTTTGCAAAGTGATTTTCTGTTTAAAACCTTGTCCCGTTTCAAGCCTGAATTCCCTGGGGAGCAAGGAGATTATAAATTGCATCTCATAATAGAATATCTGATTTTCTCAGTGGAACTTTGTTTAGCTTTTTAAAAATTATTTATTTGTTTATTTTTCATCATTTCTTCTTGTTTTTAATTGATCTATTTATTTGAAGATACATGAAATTAAACAGTTATAAGCTTTTGTTTTCTCTCATGAGTGACTGGGCCAATGTGGGAACTAGGGACCCAAATTTTGACACCTCTAACCCTCAAAACCATTAACATTCTATATTTCCAAAGTTTCATATTTCTGCTTGATCAGACTTCATCTTACAGTGAGGGAGAGCTACTGCCTTTTTGAAATTAAGTTCTAAATCACAAATTGGAAAATGTTCAAAGAATTTGCTAAAAGCTAAAATATTAACATTCCAGATCATTTTGTCTAATTTCTGTCCACAAATGCTTGATTAAAGAAACTACTGTAAGGGAAGACAAATGGAACCTGGCTCGGGCCATTCAGGGTGCCGTGCTGTCTGGGAACTCTCTGGTTGCAACTCAGGTAACAGCTGGGTGTCAGCAGATGGCAAAGTGTTTATTTGAAGGAATGAAGCTTGAAAGAAGCCAACATGAATTCTCATAAAGACTGCAGTGTTGCTGCTTGTCCAATAGGGATTTCAACACACAGACCTGATACATAGACTCATCTTATGAGGTTTAATTATGTGAGTAGTAATTTTAAGGATACTCTTGAATGCTAATTTGGTGCCATAAGCAACTGGAGGTTTAAAAAAAAAACATCAAATAGACAAAGAAGAGACTTAGATATGCCAGCTTTACCAGGAGCCAGCACTAGGTACCTTACAGTTTCTGTTGAAGAGGAGCTGGTTCAGTCTCGCTGGCACACTTTGGGGTCTTTTGTTCTGACGCTAGATCCCAAATTGCAGCAGCAACCAGCAAGGCATGACTGAGAGCCTTTGCTTATTACTCATGTCTTGTAAAAAAAATGATTTTAGTAATAAATTAGATATTATAGCCCTTTATAACTTAAAAATCACTTTTTAAAGTTTTTGCTCACTTTTATTATTCAATCATAAAGAAGAAAGAAATTATGTCCTTGCAGGAAAATAGATGGAACTGGAGTTCCTTATGTTAAGTGAAGTAAGACAGAAACAAGTATTGAATGACTGCATGTTTTCTCTAATATGTGGAATCTAAAAGAAAAAATAAAGAAACTGAAGATGATATAAACACAGAAAGGAGACTATTACTAGACAAAAAAAAAAGGAACTAAGGGGGAGGAAAGGAAAGAGAGGGTCACAGAGGGGATGAATATAATCAAAATATATGCACATATGAAAATGCCACAATGGAACCCAATATTTCATAAAATTAATATGGACAAATAAAATGTATTTAAAAATAAAAGTTTTACTCATTTTTATTGGTTATAGGGATTAATGCATTTCGTTTTGGCAGGTTCATACATTCAAATAACTTACTTTGATAATATTTAACCTGTAATTAACTTCCTTGCCTTCCCCTTCCCTTTAGTTTCACATTTTTGGGGGTTTCAGTGTGTAAATACATTTCACACATATCCATCCCCCCATTACCTGTACTTACCCCCTCTTCCCTCTTACCCCTTTCTCCTTATCTAGTAATAGCCTCTCTTCTTTCTCGTGTCATAGTGGTTGTACTAATTTACATTCTCACCAACAGTAGAGAAATGTTCGTTCCACATATACCCCCACACATTGACACCAGCATTTCTTGTTTTGTTTTGTTTTGTTTTGGTTTTGTGTGTGTGTGTGTGTGTCCTTGATGATAGCCATTTTAACTGGTGTGGGATGGAATCTCATAGAGTTTTGATTTGCATTTACTGGATGGCTAAAGGTGTTGAACATTTTTTCATATATCAATTGGCTATTTGTGCTTTTTTTTTTTTTTTTTGAAAAGGGTCTGTTCAATTCATTTGCCCATTTATTGATTGGGGTCTCTGATTTTTTCGTTGTTAATTTTTTTAAATCTTTATATAGTCTATTGAAGAGTAGCTGGTAAAGATTTTCTCCTATTTTGTAGGCTGTGTTTTCACTCAGTTTCACTTAGTTCTTTTCCTTGCTGTACAGAAATATTTTAAGATTCGGTGTAATCTCATTTGTTTATTCTTGTTATTATTTTCTGTGTTATTAAAGACCAATTCAATAAGTCTTTGCTTCGGCCTGTGTCTTCAAGTGATTCCCTTGTTTTAGCAGTTTCAAAGTTTCTGGTCTTATACCTAGGTCTTTGATCCATTTTAAATTGATTTTTATACAGGATGAGTGATAGGAATATAGTTTCAATCTTCTACAAGTGGATGTCCAGTTTTCCCAGGGCCATTTGTAAATAGACTTTTTACCCATGCATATTTTTTACTTCTTTGTCCAGAAAAAAAGCTTTTATCAAAATAAATAAATTTTATCTGTGTTTATATTAATTGTCTATTCTGAAAAGTGTTTAATGAGAACCAATAGTCATCTGCACCCTTTGTTCCCAGCCTGGTTCAGTCCCTGTTACATTTTTAACATCCAAGATCTTTCTCTTTGTATCTAATGATCTGTTTTCCAGTTTATCCCTTTTGGTTCTATTGCATCCTTTTGCTCTGTTGGTTTGTATGGTCTTATTCTTGAATGTTAGGGGCCTTATTCAAATGAATAATGAGTTGCCAGAAAAAAAATATGCAAATTCACAGTTGTTCATAAACTTATTAGAGAGCTACAGTTGCAGGGCAAACAATCGGCTTGAAATCCAAGAAAAGAGAGGAAGCCACAAAGCACTCCCTTGCCCAGGACAGATGCTCCTGGGTGCCAAACAGCTTGATAAGGAGAATTCAACTAAGGTGTCTAATGACTTGCTAAAGACTGATCGTGAGCTAGCAAAGTAATATAGAAAGTTAGGAAAGCTACAGAATTTGTACACTGGAACTCACCAGGTGCTTACAAGACAGGCTTCGGCAGGGTGAGGCCAGGTTACATCAGGCCCAGGAACGCTGAGCTGAGGGAGTCTACTTCTCCTGCAAGCCAGGAAGACACCACCTCCTCATCCCTCAGGCTACGACCCACAGACTGGGACAGGGACAGGAGCTTTGCCTTCTTGGCACAGCCAGAAAGGAGGCTCAGGACAGGCCTGGCCACAGCCTCTCCTAGCGAGGCCCAGCACCAGTCTGTGAGGACTTGGCCCAGACAGTTTCTTTTGTTTAACGGAGAAGCTCCCTTGCCTGCCCAGGGGGCCTAGGCCCCAGGCTTGCTGTTTGGGAGCCCAAACTGTGATACAAAGGGAATGAAAGGTTGGGAAGCTGCCCCTGTGGCCTTGGGGGATCTAAGGGTGAGAAGGGAGGGAGCAGCACAGAGGAGTGGGAGGAGCTTCCTCAGTATGGAGGTGGGGACTTGGGCTGGAGGAGGACTGGGAAATGCTGAGTCTGGGATGATGACTGGCTCAGGGGCCTGTGTGCCCAACCTGGGCCCATGCAGCCTAAGAGATTCAGTGGTGCATAGGAGAGGCTGCGCAGGGCTGGAAGGGAGCTGTGCAGAGCTGCTCTCTGTTCCATGTCTCCTCAGAACCCGCCATGAACCAGCTGATCAGTGAAAGGAAGTTAGCAGACCTTGAGGAAGCCAGGTTGCATGACAGCAGTTCTTAGCCACAGAGTGGTAATCAGATGAGCAGCTGCTGGGTTGGCCAGAGACACCTGCAAATTCCAATCTGAGAGTCTCTTCCCCTTAAACCTCAAAAACAGATCACGACCCTCCTATACTCAGATGCCACTCTGAGAACTAGAATGGAAAGGGAAGGAAAATTGGAGAGATGGGAGTCATTCCAGTGAAACTGCCTAAGCCAGTCCCGATAGAGTTCAACGATAGAGTTCAACTAATTTTTAACAGGTTAAAATCTGAATGAAGAGGAGACAGTTGAGACTGGAAAAGAAATGAATATGTTTCATTGACCAGTCCAAGTTACTCATATTGCCCAGTGTGCTGGGGGCCCACGAAGGACAGTATAGGTGAAAGAAAGAAATTGCATTTGCTCTGCAAGTCCGTGTGCCTAGTGCTCTAATTCACTGAAATTATAGGAGATACTTTACGTCGTGGTCCAAGGTTACACATGCAAGGTACTGTCTAAATGATATGGAATAGGCATGAAAACAGCCATGTGCGAGGCTATTGACTAAATATATGATGGGTGGTAATTCTTTCTTTGTCTTTATTTTGGTTTGTGTTTTTGGTACTGGGGGGTTGAAGTCATGACCTCGTACTTGCCAGTCAGGTGCTTGTGCCACTGAGCTATATCCCCAGTCACTGACCAGACCATGATTCTCAAGCAGGGGTTGCAAGCTGCGAATTCCCTTAGGGGTCAGGCAGATCATAGAAATGGTTCAAAGGACCCAATGTGAACCAGAACACATTAACATTATAACCAGGACAACCATAGCCCTACTCCAGCAAAGAGAAAATTGTGATGTTTCCAGATAATCATGTGTTAGAAAAATAGATAATCTCATTTTAAGCTCACAGTACTCCTATACAAGAGCCACTGTTGTCACTCCTATATTCAGATGAGGAAAACACCCTGAATTATTTTCAGTCCTGATACTCTAGGCAGCTAGATAGAAATTAATATATAGTCAGAGAGGGATTGGGTTCTCAAGGAAGTCAGTGAAAAATAAAGACATCAGAATCGTGGTGGGAAAGCCATCTCTCTGAAGAAGACCAGGCCTCAAGATGAAGATGTGATGGCCAGGCTTACATTCTCCCTAAGGGATAAACCATAACTTGGGATTACAGTGTAATTAGCACCATCTGGTCCAGAAAGTCCAGATGGGCATCACTCGTCAAGGTGGATGACCAAAGCATCTGGACCCATGCCTTCCCCAAAATGCCTGTGCTCTTCCCTTGTACTCTCGCTACCTGCCCCGCTTCCCTATTGGACCAACATTAGTTAAACAGCTTTACTGTACTTGTAATCCTATAGGGTGACTGTAGTTTGACTCACATTGCACCCACATTGTGACTTTGCTGTATTAGTTACTGCTGACAAAGAACCTTGGTGACTTGGGACCCCGCCTGTCTCTCAGCAGCTATCTTTCAATAAACCTTTCCTACTCTTAACCTCCATTGTTCCTTGGAACTCATTCTTCGATTTCAGGGGACACAAACTCAGGACATCTAAAATCTAACAGGTTGGGAGTTATGTTTTTCCTATATATCACTGAGGCTCCAAGAAGACAAGTAACTTGATTACTGTCAAGCAAGTAAAAAGTGACAGAGTTGGCATTCAGACTCAGGTAGTCTAGATCTAGAGTAAACCTGATGACAGCATAGCTCTGTTGGTTTTTCATCTGTAGTCAGAAAATGGAATTTTGGGGCTGGGGTTTTAACTCAGTGGCTCAAGTGCTTACCTGATAAGTGCAAGGTTGTGAGTTTGATTCCTGGTACAAAAAAAAAAAAAAAAAAGAAAGAAAGAAAGAAAAACAAAAAAAGAAGAAAATAGAATTTTGAAAAAATTAAAATCTCCTAATTAAAAAATTCAAAATTTAAAAAATATTGTGTGAACTTAGGGAAACAAACATATGGGCCAGATATAGCCTGTGGATCTCCAGCTTGTATATGGCATTCCAAAGGAATTATTTATGGGCTTTCCCTTGGAAAGCAAAGCTTTTGTAAGTGCCCTCCCAATTATTTATACCTCCTTTATAATAGTCAAGTTGCAGCATCTACAAACCTTTTTTTTTTTTTTTGGATGGAGCTTGAGTTTCTCAAAATATTCTCAGTTCTTTTAAGATTGCCTTCAGAAAGGTTTACAAATCACTTGTATTACTTTGCATTCTTGTTTTTTTTTTTAAATGAAACTAGCATTTCTCTGTTTGATTCCAATCATCTTCACCGGATGTGTCTCTGAGTCATTTTAAGTTATTTTCAGAAATCACATCCATTCTGAATGCATGGTGATATATTACCCAGGGAATCATTCAAAAGAGTGTGTTCCAAAATTATTAAGATACCTTTAGAGTCTTCAAGATAACAGTGTTTAAAGGGACACACCAATCCCTCACTTCCCATTCTTACTGGTTCAAAAACCAGCTACTAATGTAAGTCTTTGTCTCATTAATTTTACCTATGTTGGATATTCTGAGTGGTGCTTTGACATTATCCCTTGTAAATCCTGTCATATGAAATCAGTCCTATCTTTTTATTATCTGATGCTAAGAATTATCAGCAAGATACGGAAACATGAATGGTATTAGGTCTGTAGTTGTATAGCATCTAAAATAATATCCAAAATCTTGAAAAGAGGAGCAGTGTGCAGTAGGTCATTGTTCTAGACTTTTTGCTATATATGCGGTGGCTCTGTGTAACAGCATTTCTGAAAACCCCTGTTAAATGCAGTTTCCCCTTAGTTCTTTAAGTATGGAACAAACTCTAGTGTAGTTATCAACTGCATAAAGAAAACCATTTTCTCTAAGTTATTTAAACAGGAAAAAAATCTAAAGAATATAAAATATGGACCATTGAACAGATCATTCTGCTTCTGTTGAATCTAGTCTCAACTCACTGGCACACCAGAAGTGGGGTTGGTTGACTGAGCACTAATGCCTACCAATAACCATCCCAGATCAGAGTTTGTGGAACTGGCTTTGAACCAGACAATACGTTGTTCTGTTTCTGTTGTATCTTTGAGTAAATCAATTCTCTCTCTCTCTAAAAAGAAAAAAATTCTCTTTTGATCCCACTCAGATCCCACTCATCTGCTCCCTAGGTTTCTAGATTTTTCTTGACCTGAAGGTTTTCTTACAACTTCAAGGACTAAAATAGCAATGTCAACTTTTAATTTTTTCATGTAAAATTGTTTTTTCAAAACCATGCCACCAACAGTTGCCATCATTTGATGAAAGGAAATTTTTGCTTTAGGAAACAATTTTAGAGTGAAAACAATGAGGTAAATTTATTTTTAAAAAACAATCCTACATGATCACATCATTTCGGATGGCTACTACTAAGAGAAACAGGACAGAAAACAAGTGTCAGGATGCAGTAATGTTGGGGCTCTTGTACACAGTTAGTGAGAATGTAAAATGGTGCAGCCACTATGGAAAACAGTATGGAGGTTCTTCAAAAAATTAAAAATAAATAATCATAGTATTCAGCTATTCTTCTTCTGGGTATATATCCTAAAGAACAGAAAACTGGAACTCATACAGTTCTTAGCATCATTATCCAAACTAGTCAAAAGATGGAAGCAATACAAGAGTACTTGGACAGCTGAACAGATGGGCAAAATATGGTGTATACACTTGATGGAATATTATTCAACCTTTAAAAAGAAAGAAGATTCTGATTCATGCTATGACATGGATGAACCTTGATGATATTAGACTCTGAACTGAACCCGTCACAAAGTGACAAACACTGTATGATTCCAATTACATGAAATGCCTAGAGTCAAATCTATAAAGACAAAAATAAAATGGTTGCTCAGGTAGTAAAGGGAGAAATGAGTTGTCATTTAATGCTTACAGAATTTCAGTTTCGCAAGAGGAAATAGTTCTGGCAATCTGTTGCACGATACTGGGAATATAGTTAAAAAGACTGAACACTTAGAATGATTACGATTGCAAATTTTATGATATAGATGTATCTCACAATTAAAGAGAAATAAAATGAGCTAAATGAAGCTGTTGGTCTTTTCTTTGATGAAAATGATATATACACATGACTAGATTTCTTGCATCACCCACATTCGATAAAACCTTCAACACAGAGGGCCATTACGCTCTGTGACCATCGAGCCAGGAGCTTTTGGGCCCATGTTCTAGGCTAGAATCAGAGAAGTGATACATCCTTGGTTTTGACCAGAAGGGCACTGACTTGAGTTGCAGGAGCTCCGCGGGCGGAGCCTGGGTGCGTCCCACACGCAGGGGAAGCATGCGAGTCTGCGCATCCTCATCTCAGATGAGGAACTCGAACCCTAGAACATGTAATTTTATTACATGAGATTTTATTTATTAGCATGAGATGATACTCATCTGATTTAGAAACAAAGTGCTAATCATTGGAATGGGTGCTGGCTGAGTGCTAGGGCAGGGATCTGGAGTTCCCGCCTCCACACTGGTTTCTCTACCTCGGATGAGGCCCTGCAGGGCTAGCAAATGTCTTTGCCACCAGGTTCCTCCTGGTGGATACCAGCTCAACCCCAGCCTTCCTTGTCAGTTCCTAATCAAGGCCTTTCTGAAAATTTCCCGACCCTGCTTCACTGGACCAGAGGGACAAGAGGTTTGCCTGTAACTGGAGCAAGTTAGCTAGGGGAAGCAGAGTGGCCCGGCTCAGGCTTGTGGGGAGGGAAGTGGGGGTGAGGAATGGCCAGCACCTGGCCCAGCTGGAAAGTCATGGGAGAACCTGGTGAGCGCAGTAAGGATGTGGACAGAGAAGCTGGAAAGAACAAATGGAAAAACACCTCTCCCTTCCCTCTCTTCAAGGACACATTTACATGCCTGCCATCAGTAATTAACTTTGAAAGCTTTAAATGTAAGGACAGTTATTAGTTTTCTCTTTCTCCCACCACTGACTTGGAACTTATACCAAATCACAAAGCAGATTTTCTGAAACCACGAAGCCAGTAAATAGTTGGCTAGCTCAGGGGAAAGCATTTACACACACCAACAGCTCAGCTGCATCCTGGAAACTGATGGCTATAGCCATGGTGTGACCAGAGACTCCTGCTTTTACTGAGAGGTGATGACAGTGACAGATAAGAAATACTGAAGCTAGATAGGAAGTAAAAGGCAGCAAAGACCTCAGAGAGCAGCCACAGAAACCGAGCGTCGGCATGCATTCCCAGGCCAGCGTTTAAGCCTGGGAATTCTCTCTACGGGCAGGGGGTGGGGTCTGTACCATGCACACCTGTGCTTAGACACACAGGTGTGGCTGCTCATGTCTTGCTGCTGGATAAACAGAGCCATGTAGAGAATGTCATATTCTCAGCACAACAAAGAATTAGTGGGGGAACCAGTAGTAAAATTCAGTCCCTGGGGTGGTAAAAGAGTTCTTCACCCCTGCACTTACTCTATATTTTTCTTCCTCTCACGCATGGTCCGTTTATTCCCCCCACCTTGATTACAAACTCTGTGACTCAGAAAAGGTCTGCAGTATAGTTGGGTGTGGAGAAGATTATCATAGTAGGAAGATGTGGGAAAGTTGACACAAGATTTACCTGGAGTACAGCAGGGTCAAATAAAGTATTTGTTAAATGAATGAATGGTGGATTAGAGTGGGAACGGTTGGAGGCTGCCTTTGTCTGTTTGGGCTGCTACAATGAAGTATCTGAGACCTGGTAATGTATAAACAATTGAAATGTATTGCTTCCAGTTCTAGAAGCTAGAAAATCCCAGGTCAAGAGCCCAGCAGAGTTTGGGTTTGGGGAAGGTTGCTCTCTGCTTCTGTGTGTTTACATTCCTGAAGGCGTGTTCTGGCTCCCTCAAGCCCCATTACAAGTGTGCCAATCTCATTCATGAAGGTGCCCTCATGGCCCAGTCACCCCACAAAAGCCTCACTTCTCGATGCTATCATATTGGGAAATAAGTTTCATCCTATGAACTTGGAGGTGGGGAGGGGGCGCACAAACGTTCAGGCTACCACAGAGATGCCAGTCTCTCTAAGAGATGGATAAGGACAATAAGGATATGGAGCCCTCCATGCTGATGCTTCCTGGGCACATCTATGTGTCATCTCATTTAATTCTTACAGTGACTCTAGGGTATGTACTATGTCATCCTCTGGCTTGGTCACTTTTGCATTGCTGAGACTCAACACCTGCAGTTTAAAGGAGAGGTTTATTTTGGCTCACAGTTTCTTACTCAGGTTGACAGGCAGACACAGGATGTGGAAGGACCTGGGCGAAGATGGCTGTTCATCCCACGGTAACCAGAAAGCAGAGGAACCAAGGAACTGAGGATATGAACACGCTTTCCCAGGTTATACTTCCACTGACCCCCGCCCAACCAGGCCCCACTTCCTAACAGCACATTCAGCCACTGAACTCATCAATGAATATAGTGCCCCCAGAATCCAATCACCCTCTGAACACAGGAGGCTTTGGGGGGACATTTTTAAACTAATCCCTAACATCTCAGTTATATGAATGAGTGCCTGAGGCTTAGAGGTCTGTAACAACCCACTGAGGATGGAGGGATGCTGATCTGTAGTGCCACTCAGGTTCTGTGGTGTGGAACATGTGATTTGTTAAATGAGGTATTTAAATTAAGATAGTTGTAGTCAGGCATGGCACGATGAGGGACATTTAAACTGGAATGGTGAAGGAGTAGGTTTATTATGCATAGATCCTAGAGATAGGAGGGCAGCCTGCCTTTCAGGGTTGATGCAAAGAGCAGGCCATCTGGGACATGTGCTTTCAATAGCAGGTGGAGCAAGAGAGAGAAGGAGGGGACAGGGGACCAAAGACCCCAGGAGAGTTCCGTGTGACAGGCTTAATCTTTCAGGGAGAGCCAGGCTAGGCTCACGAGCTCAGGAGTTACTTTATTGCCTTCACTAGGCTTACAGCAGAAGTAAAGAGGTCAACTATATCACAGTATGGCCTTAGCTGTTTATAAAGTGAGAACTGGGTGCAGATTGCCTCAGCCGTGCTGGTCAGGAGTGGAAAGCCAGGGGCAGCACAAGAAGTCAGATACTGAGACCAGGATTCGTATGAATGTCGCGACAGTCATTATGGCCGATTTCGAGCTTCCAACCCGGTGTTGATGAACACAGAGTTGGAAGGAGACACACAGTCTGCTCCTGGGTTGCTGGTGAGAGCCAGTGCCTGTTGCTGTCTGCTTAGATGAGGTGAGCAAGTTCCCCAAAAGCACTTCCCTGTGCAGTAGTAGCAGAACCATGATTCCAAAGTAGATCTGATCCCCAAAATATGCTCTTAGCCAACACACTGGAACACTTTTCTGTTAAACACCCAGGATGCGAAGGATGTCTATTGCAGTGGTGACTGTGGCAAAGGAGGTGAAGGGATCAATGAGACAGGGGTTTTCCTTTTCATAGCACACAATCTAAAATGCAAATGCTTTTCATTTTTCTCAGCCAAGCAGTCTGAAAAAGAACAGTTCAAAGATCAATGACCAATTAATATCCAGCTGCCAAAAGAAAAAGGCCTCTGACCTCAGCTGAAATTGACCAAGGCTCTGTCTGGGCTGGAGGCAGGAAGCATCCTAGGGAGACTCACAGGGAATCCTAACAGAGCCCTGTGGGAAGAGCCGCAGGGACTTTCCTGTCATGCAGAGAATTCCCTCTAAAACAGTGTAGGGCAGAGCACAGAGGGATACTGTGTAAGACCTCTTGAGGCTGTGGGATTAAAGGTTTCTTTAGGTCCCCCAAAGTCAAACACAGTGAGATGACAGTGATGTTTGGGTAAGTTCCAGATCCTTCTATATGCCTGTGTGTGGCTTTCTCTACCCAACCTTGCAGTGAACCCTCTGGCTTGACTAGGACCACTGACACTCGGTGCTTAATTCAATGTGCGGGGTGTGGTGTAGTGTGTTGGAAAGAGCTTTGGTCTGCATTCCAGGCCAGCTCTGCATACTGGGCTGGCTGACCTTGAATATACTACTCTGAGCTTGTTTTTGTCATTTGTAACACGAGTGTTAGACTAAATTGATTTTTAATCTCCCTTTCAACTCTGAAAGACTGTGATTCTGTGACTATTAAATATTTTTATTTTCTAAGTGAAATGCCTCAGGCAAAAAACTTCGAAGAAGCAAAACTAGCTTGGAAATAGAACACCAATAACAAGATGCACCTGCATGGTACTTATTATTACCAGAAACTTTGAAGTGTTTTCCACATGTTAAATCAGTATTTCCCCCCCCCCCCCAGTCCTGGGGTTGAACCCAGGGTCTTCCCACTAAGGTACATCACCAGTCACCTTCTTAGATTTTCTTTTTTTAAGTTTTACTTTGAGACAGGATCTTGCTAAGTTGCTGAGATAAATCATTTAAGCTTTATAACCATCATTTGAAGTTGATAAGATCTCTGTTTTACAGAAGGAGAAACTGAGGCACAGAAGAGTAATGTAAGACGATGTGGTAGGAGCTGTTCTTATCCCTGTTGCATGGACAAACTAAGACATACAGTGATGTGCTGCAAATTTGCAGCAGAGATGAAAAGAGTACAAGAGGCATGTGAGCAAAGGAATCTGGGGAAGCAAATAAATTAGGCCAGTCCTTCCCAGTCACGCCCCCTGCCCCACCACCACGGAGCTGCTCCCCACTTGCATTGCTGAGTTTCCTCTGGTATACCAGGCTGTGCTGGCCAGGGCGGGTAGGGACACCTGAGCCAGTCACAATCCCAGACTCAGCATTTCCCAGTCCTCCTCCAGCCCAAGTCCCCGCCTCCATGCTGAGGAAGCTCCTCCCACTCCTCTGTGCTGCTCCCTCCCTTCTCACCCTTAGATCCCCCAAGGCCACAGGGACAGCTTCCCAACCTTTCACTCCCATTGTCTCACAGCTTGGGCTCCCAAACAGCAAGCCTGGGGCCTAGGCAACCTGGGCAGGCAAGGGAGCTTCTCCATGAAACAGAAGAAACTGTCTGGGCCAAGTCCTCACAGACTGGTGCTGGGCCTCGCTGGGAGAGGCTGTGGCCAGGCCTGTCCTGCACCTCCTTTCTGGCTGTGCCAAGAAGGCAAAGCTCCTGTCCCTGTCCCAGGCTGTGGGTCGTAGCCTGAGGGATGAGGAGGTGGTGTCTTCCTGGCTTGCAAGAGAAGTAGACACCCTCAGCTCAGGGTTCCTGGACCTGATGTAACCTGGCCTCACCCTGCCCAAGGGTCTTGTGAGGTTTGTGGTAAACTCCTGCAGAGGCTGAGTTGTCACATTTGCTGCTTTCTCACATTAGGCAGCTGATACTGTGACTGTGATTGAGTCTGACTGTACAAAACCAGGTGGCTCATGCTACCGGAAACAACTAGTCATTTATTGGCTTCCTGGCTTGGGATAATCTGATTTGTGATTCAATAGGAGTTCTAGCCAAGTAGTGAGAGGAAAATGAAACTATTAATTGTCCTCATGTTTAAAATTTGCAAGATTATTTATTCATGCCAGAGTTATTCACATCCCTCTGAACAAATTTCCAAGTATCCAGACAAAATTGGTCATGAATAAGAAGCCAGGAGGCCGTCCATGTGTTGACTGTTCTCATAGTCCCTGTTTGGTAGACTGAGGCATTGTACCAAAGGAATGGTATACTAAATTCAAAGGCCCAATCAAAAAATGGGCATCTGAGATGAATACAAACTTCTCAGATGAAGAAATATAAATGGCAAGTAAATATACGAAAAATTTTCAATATCATTGGTCTTTTGAGAGATGCAAATTCCATCTCACTCCAGGAAGAATGGCTATCATCAAAAAATCAACGAATAACAAATGCTGGAGGGGCTGTGAGGAAAAAGAAACTCTTCTCCACTGTTGGTGGGAGTGTAGACTGATGCAACCACTCTGGAAATCAGTGTGGAGTTTCCTCAAAAAACTAGCATTAGGGGTTCTCATTCCACCCAGCTATTCCCCTTCTTGGTATTCCTGGAAGAATTAAAAACATAATACAACAGCAATATATGTGCGCCCGTAGCTAAATCTTGGGAACAACCCAAATGCCCATCAACAGAGGAATGGATAAAAAAAGATATGGTATTTTAATTCAATGGAGTACTACTCAGCCATAAAGAAGGATAAACTTGAGACTTTCATAGGTAAATGAATACAGCTTGAGACCATACTCACAAGTGAAGTAAATCAGACTCACATGCGTGAACATTGTATTGTCTTCCTAGTGTGAGAAACTGAAAGAGTAAATAAGGTCTAAAATGTACAATAGATGTTATGAAATAGGAAGAAATTATTCAAAAGAGAAAAGGAACTAGGATGGGTGAAAGGGAAAAGGGAAAAATGCAAGTCAGTTATACTTTTAGTGTCTCTTAAAAAGGAAGGCTTGTGCTAGTATCGATTAGAGAAATTTTTATTCCCCTATCTTGTACCCTGAACAACTACTTTAAAGGTAACAACATATGATGTATTAGCTATCGTTATCCTCCTATTATTTTGTTCTGAAATTTTGTTTTACCTTTTTTCCATTAAAAAAAAAAAGTTTGGTGTAGACCTGGTCCTTGATTTGGAAGTGCTGAACTCCAGACAGGCCCCGTCATGAAACCACAGAGGATTAAGATAAAGCTTCCCACGTCATATGACTCAGCCCTGAGGCACTCATGTCACATAGAAGTCACCACGCAGGGCAGTGTCTGAGCATGGTGAACTCCACCCCAGGCAGCTTCTGGGTACCGGTTGGAGCCCTGGGAAAGACCAAGGAAGGCGTAGGCTTGAGAGGCTAAACTGAAGTCAAGATTGAGCATCAGTCCCACCAGGGATGCGCAAACCCCAGGAATCCTTACTCAGCTCTTTGTAACAATACAGCTCCAGCTATGTTTCCTTTCTCCAAAGTGTGCACACTGAGCTATCAGTCATCCTCCACCATGCCAACCGGCAGGGCGCCAGTGCTGTGGGGCCTGCTCTTGAAATTTTATGAGAATATTTTAAGTGAAGAAAAAGACTGAGAAGAAGAATAGACATTTTCCTAACTTTTTGGTTTTTTAGAACATAGGGGTGCTTCCCAAGAAATCTCATAACATTAGTACAAGAGGAGACTGAATGCATTTTTCTTCTGAAATTGATCACTTGGGACTTTGTTCCCATTATGAATCGGTGTGTCTTTTCTAACATGAGTAGTCGAAAAATGTTGTTTGTATACAATTCATCTGCAGCCAAAATTTACTTGTTCAATTAATACATGTTTATTGAGCACCTACTGTGTGCCAGCCACTGTCTTCGGATTGGGGAATGTGGTAGTGTAACCAGGACATAACATTTTCTCCTTTACTGGGGAGATGAATAGTGCACAAGGAAAGCTTTGATAAACAACAATTTGGTACATGATTTAGGAGGTGTGAAGATAAGAAACATTAGAGTACCGGGGGAATGTTTTTAGTGGGATGCACTACTGTAGGTGAGATAAACAGAAAGGTCTATATCTTAGTTACTTTCTCATTGTAGGACAAGATACCTGACATTCATGGGTTAAAGGAAAGGCTTATTTTGGGTCATAGTTTGTAGAGGTTTCAGTTTATAGTCAGCTGGCTCCAGGGCAAGGTGGCATGGTGTGGTACAGAATTACTCACCGGAAGACAGGGATCAAGGGAGGAGGAGGGAGGGGAATAGACCCTGCCAGGCCACACCCCCAGTGACTCACTTCCTCCAACCAGGTTTCACCTCCCAATGTCACATTAAACTATAACCTCATCAGTGGACCAATTCACTGGTAGATATCCAATGATTCAATCACTTCCCGAAAGCCCTAGCTGTGAGAACATGAGGCTTTGGGGAAATATCTAGCTATAGACTGTAACAGGCCATGTGCTGAAGTGAGAACTGAGTTGTGCTCTTTATTGCAATAAGAAATCATAGCAGGTGGCAGCACGTTCCATGCAGAGGAAACTGCAAACTTGAGGCGGTGTAGGGGCTTCACGAGGCCTGGCGTGTTTCAGGAGCTGAGCAGACAGCATTGGAAGTGGGGCACGAGGGAGAATATCTGTGATGAGGTCAGCATGGAGGTGGGCAGGGTAGGTGGTACAGGTTTCAGGGGCCAAGGAAGGAGCTAAGCTGGAAGGTTTTCTGTAAGGGAGCAGCATGATCTGGTTACCTGGTAAAAAACACACTAGTCCCAATTCTGTCCAAATGGAGAATAACAAAAAGCAATCTGTGTATTCACCTCTGGGTTAGGACTCGTATTTTTAAAGAAAATACTTCTTGTTTTGCTTAGTGGCAATTTATTCATATACAAATAAATGGACATTTGCATTTCCTCCTTTGTGTTGAATTTTATTCACATGTCGTAGTTTATAGCATTACATATTCAAAGAAAAGAATTTCCACATGCTGCCATCTGTAGATTCAGATTGTCCTAAGTGGGTGGATCTTCATCACTAAATGTAAATAGAATCTTGTTCAGGAATTTGCAAATTGATTTTCCCTCTACTGACCCATGTAAGGCTGAAGCCCATTAAATTTTGAATGCAATTTAATAACTGTTATTTAGATATCAATCTAAGTAATACATTGATGTTCCTGCTGCATAAATCCATAAATTACACTCAAATATTGACAAAAGTCTGCAATGTACGTTTTCCACCTTCCTTGCTCTCATTCCTACTCCCTTTGCTCCACTCTACCCTTCCCAGGCATGGACTTGATCCCCTGGACAGCAAGTGTTTGTTCTTCTGGATGAGGAAATTTGTGTTGGTGGCTCTCTCCCACTGGCATCTAAGCTCCTTAAAAACAGAACTGTGTTGGTCCAGCCCCTAGACCCAGCCTCTCACACACCACACACTCATCCTGTGACCAGCACAGTGTTTGCACATCAGAGGTGGGATAGTAAATACGAGGGTATTTCCATGTATGTGTGTGTACAACTCAGCAGGCTAATGCAGTGCTCATAGTATTTAAAAATCTACCAAAGTGAGCAAGTCATGGAGGCACATGCCTGCAATCTCAGTAGTTGAGAGGCTGAGGCAGGAGGATCACCATAAGGTAGTGTTCAAGGCCTGTATGAACTACATAGTGAGACCCTGTCTCAAAAAACTGAACAATAAGGGGCCGGGAGTATAGCTCAGTGGCACAGCACCTGCTGGCTAGTGTGAGGTCATGAGTTTGATTCTTGGATAAAAAAAAAAAAAAAGAAAAGAAAAGATAAAAGGGTTTGGGGATGTTGCTCACTGGTAGAGTTCTTGTCTTGAATGTACAAGGCCCTAAGTTTGATCCCCAGCACCCCCCAAAAATTGCATTAAAAAACCCAAAAAATAAAAACCTAAAAATATGTCACAGAGTTAACTCAAAGTAACTTCTTCCAGTCTGCTGAAGCTGCCAAGGTCAAAGCAGATACCTGCGTGGTAAAGCCGGGAGCTTGGTGGGGAGTGGAGGTGATGGGAGGCGTTTGTGGCTGCTAGTGCTAGAATTGAACTGAGTGGCAGGCTCTCAGGGAAGCTCTCCTTTTCGAAATTGTGCATGCTTTTAACTAACTCACTCTCCCTACCTTCTGTGCAAGGGAACATTCTTACAAATGTTTTGTTTTGTCATATTTTATTTTGTTTTCCCTTGGCAACTGCAGGGAGGACTTGATGTTCCGAGATTTCTCCCTCCTGGATCTGGGTGCTAGTGAATTTCCATTTTTGCCATTTTGTAAATCATTGCCTAGGCTTTGATAGAAGTGCTTTTGCAGGTCTGGATGGTATGTGCTTAATGGTCATGCAGAATTTAGCAGATAGCTAATCACTTCTTTGCTGCAGCAAATGTAGCCCAATAATACTCACTTTCCTTCACCCTTGCTGGAACTGCAGAAACTTTCTGTAGATGGTGTGGAAGGTTTTTTTACTTGCCTATTAAAATAGGGTTGCCAGATAAAATATTGGTCGCTCAACTGAATCTGAATTTCAGGTAAGCAACAAATACTATTTTAGTATAAAAACATCATAAATACTGCACAAGACATACCTACATACTAGGAAAATATTAGCTATTTATCTGAAATGTCAGATTATCTGGACATCCTGTGTTTTTTATTGCTGAATCTGGGATCCCTAATTAAAATATAGTTGTAGCCAGCACTGCTGGTGAATCTAATCCTGGAAGAAAGGAAACTTGTGATGGAACATTTCTGTGTTCTTTCCAGGCTCTCCTTGTGAGGGAGGCAAGGAGGTTGATCTTAAAGAAAAAGGGGCCACTGCTGGCTATGTCGAGGGTGTCCTTAGTGGGAATGATTTCAGGACAGATACATTCCAGCTGCTAAAATTTTTAAAAAGGCAGTTGATGGCCATTTTTGTTGTCCCTGCTTTTGTGGCTACAAGGGTCTCTTGCCCCCAGAGAAACCTGAGGGAAAGACAGTGCCAGCAAAGTACCTAGAGCAGTCCAGGAGAGCCTCATGGTTACCCTAACCTGGAGGCAGCGATGGAGTGAGAAGCAAGATGAGAATGTGGAAGACTTGACTTCTGAGGGTGGCTGTGCAGGGCCGGCTCAGATGACAGATGAAGACTCAGGCTAGAGCCAGGAAAAGCACAGTTAAATCCAACTGCAGGAGACCATCTTCTTTCATGGCTGGGAGAGCAGTCATCAGGATGCTTCTCCAAAAATAGACATCGAGGAACTTTTTACATTTTTTGTGTTCATTTTGGAACTTTATGTCAGATTTGAGAGGTATTTTTAATCTCTACACCAGTTCTTAGTCAAAAGGTGCTGGACACCTGAGTCATTCCTTCGAACCAGGTCTACATTGAATGGTTGTGATGTTCAACCTGTAATGGCTGAGGTCCTGTGGATTCTCCTGGTTTATCAGCTACTTTTCAATATAGAGGCAACCCTATGTTTACTTTAGTTTTGTGAAATAATTCACCAAATCAGTATTATCTGAAATGCAACTCTCCTATTTGATCTATTCAGTATGTGACACTGGGATGTGGGGGATGGGAAGAGGATATAAAACCTGGTCCTGGTTCTCAATGAGATTCTGGTGTAAATGCCACACACCCAGCTTGTATGAGACTAAGGAATGGCTTTCTGGTCCCAGAAACAGAATTGATAGCAGGTCCTCCCACCTGGCCCTTAAAGGTGTGGATCACAGTGCAGCTCCTTGAGGTCTGTGTAAAACCCTGTGAACTTCTATGCCATTTCCAGCTCTTCTGGACAGAGCATAGAGTATTCCAGAAAAAGGCAGGAGGAGGAGTCATGCTGATGGTGTCTCTGCAGGGTCCAGTGCACATACTGTCACCAGGCCACCTATAGAGAATATTACAGGGACCTTTCTTTATGGGGTCAGTGTTGCAGTCCTAACCCACTTCCAGAAAGGTCAGCTTTCAAGCCTGATTGGTATTTCCTCATGTATGGGGTTCCTTTGGCGCTGGACAGCGCCCCTCTGTGTTCTTTTCACAAACCCACAAGTCAAACCTCCCACTTGTCGCACACCCACAAAGGCTCCTCCTACCAGCTGTCATTCCACCCACCCCCTTAGCTCCGCCCGTGTTAAGTTCCAAATAAAAAAGTCAGCGGTTTTTCTCGAAGCTTCCAGAGGCTGCCTGTATCTCTTCAGCAGCCCTCCCATCCCCTCAGTAAAGGCCTGTTTTCTTTCTTCCTGTTATCTCTCTCTTTTTTCTCTCACATCACAGAAGACCAAACAGTTGGTACCCTGTTAGACTTGGAGTGGATGGGGTCCATTGCTCCTGAGGGGTCTATTCCCCAGTCTGAGCTCCCCCTGGCCTATGAGCTGCTCTTTTTTTCACTTTTCCTTTTCTTTCTTGTGGGAAATCCCCTCTACTGCCGTTACTAACCACCACCCGCCCAACACCAGCCCAGCCTCATCTCTCCAGATTCTCACAGGGGAGCCAACTCTCGATCCGGGTGCCTGTTTCTTAAGTCATAGGCCTATGCTGGGACACTACCTCCCTCATCCTCTAGGACTTTGTTTCCCTTTTTGTTTCCCCTGGTGATGACTAGTGGACACAGTTGTTGGGATCTCTACCCAAACATGCTCCTGTGGTTGGTGATGACCCACCACAGTTCTGTGACCCATTTTTGTTGGCTTACAACTAATTTAGCTCATTATGGGAAATATTCATTCCTTACCAAAAAAACATACTCCTCTTGGATACCTCTTACACCAACTGGGCCCTTTGGGCCTAAAACAAGTGATTAGACCAAAACAACTTATTTTTCTCTGCCAAACTGCTTGGCCTATGTACCCTCTCGACCATGCCAAGTGCTGGCCAGAGAAAGGTAGCTTTGATTATGATGCCATTAGGGATCTAGATGACTACTGTTATCATAATGGCAAGTGGGGAGAAATTCCCTTTGTTCAGGCCTTTTTGAGCTCCAGGCATGTCCCAACCTTATTCAGTCCTGTAAAGTGACTCAAATCCTTTTGGCTTGTTCCACAGGCTCTCCTCCCCTTTCTGCTCAACACCATTACTGGGAACCCCCCCATCCCTGATCCTATTGATGAAGTCCTTTCCGTCCTCCTTCCTCCATACCCACATGAGCCCTTCCCCCCTACTCCCTGCTTCATCACAATCTCCCTTTCTGGCCCATCCTCAGCCTTCCTTCCCCTCTCCTCCTCCTTCATCATCATGGACCTCCACTCCCTGCTTGGCTCCACTGTGGTCTCCTGTTTCACTCCATCTTCTTCTTCTTCTTTTTTTTTTAATTGAAAAGCAACTGTATTTAAAGGTGAGAAAACAAAACAAATGTTTTACAAGAGCATCAAAATATGAAATAGTGATAAATCTCATCACAAAATTCACAAGACCTATATACAGCAAACTAGAAAACATTACAGAGAAATTAAAGTTTTCAAGACCTATTTTTTTTCAAGCAGAAACAAAAAAAATGTAATTCAAAAAGCAAAACTGCATCCAAATATCAAATAATAAACATCCTCTTTTTCTTTTTCTCTAACTGTCCCAACTAATTTTTATATATACATAGGTTTTATTTCAGTTCATCACACCATTGCGACAATATGATGGTCATGTATATGTGACTTATTTAGTTCACTGAGAAGCATGTGTTCAGCATTCTCACTCCACCTTCTTAACTCCTTCAATCTCCTACAACAATTGAGGCCTCCCCTATCCCTTGGCCAACTCTCCACCATCTCTTTAACTTCCCCTTCCACTTCCACCTCCTTCTCCCTCTTCTGTCTCATCTCTGCCATCTTTTTTGGACCCATAATCTCCTTCAACTTTTGCATATTCTTCCCATCCTCCACTCTCACACCACCTCACTCTGCACCTGCTAGCCCCCTTATCCCTCCTCCCCTCCTCCTGCCCATCATACAAATTCTCATAGAGCCCTCCCCCCGCCTTCCTCTGTTGTCACTGACGGGACGCCATCTTTGACCCCTCCCAACTCCTCTGCCTCCGCCCCTCAACCCCTTCTCCCCCTTCGTGAAGTTGTCAGTACTGAAGGTCTTGTCAATGTTCATGTTCCTTTTTCTATAGCTGATCTCTCACACATTTCAGATCATGTCAGCTCTTTTGACGAAGACCCTTTTCATTTCACAAAACGACTCAAATTCATTTTTCAGGCTTATAAATTAACCTATGAGGATATTCAGGTTATTCTCTCCACCACCCTCTCTTCCACTCAAAAATCAGAACTATGGCAAGTGACTCAGGCAGTTGCAGATGAGAGACATGAATTCATCCAAGAGTTTCCTACAGGGGTGATGGCTGTTCCCAACCAAGACCCCAAATGGAGCTATCAACCTGATGTTAATGGTTCCAAACATAGCCCAAATGGTTGAATGTCTTATTCAGGACCTCTGCAAAATTTCTCATAAACAGGTTAACTATCAAAAATTAAGAGAGCAGGGACCAGAGTTATAGCTCAGAGGCACAAGCACCTGCCTGGCAAGCGTGAGGTCATGAGTTCAATCACCGGTACCAAAAAAAAAAAAAAAAAGAGAGAGAACAAACCCAACAGGCAGATGAAAACCCAGCTGCATTTATGACTTGGCTTGCAGAGGCCCTTACTAAATTTACTGATGTGGACCCTGCAATGCCTGAGGGAATTATTCTACTTAATTCTCACTTCATTTCCCAGGTGGTGTCAGATACACAAACTAAATTTAAAAACTTTGATCTAGGCCCTCAGTCCCCACAAAAAGATCTCTTAGATGCAACCTTTCATGTTTTTAATAATAGAGAGGAACAGCTAAAACAGGACAAACTAGAAGAACTCAAATTACAAGCTAAACAGGATTTAGAAAAAATTAGACATCAGGCCAAACTCCAGGGTCAGTTTTTCACTGCAGCACTCAGGACTTGGAGAGATGCTCCAACTGGTGAAATTGCCAAGACAGCCTCCAAATCCTGAGCCCCTCTAGGACCATGCTTCAAATGCAACAAGGAAGGACACTGGGTGTGAGCTTGCCCTGACCCAAGGCCTCCTCTGGGACCATGTCCCCTCTGCAATCAAGAGGGCCATTGGAAGGTCGACTGCCCTGTCTGCCAGAGAGCAGGTAAGCCCTCAACTTTCCTGCCCTCGCAAGAGCCAATAACATTGCCACCTCTGCTTCTGGGTCCATCGTTGACTGATCTGCTCAGATTCACTGATGGAGAAGATTGATGGGCCTTGGGGTTCACAGCTCCCACCAAGGTGACTCTCTTGAACCCTGAGTCTCACTGGACGTCTCAGGTAAAACACTTTCTTTTCATATTGACACAGGGGCTAAGTATAGTGTTATACCTGAGTTTTCAGGCCAATGCTCTTGATCACATGTGTCCATTGTGGGAACTGACGGTAAGCCAACACGGCCTCTACAGATGGGCGTCATTCCTTGTCAGTTTCAAAAATCTTCAACTTTGGATAAATCATAATGATTACATCTGCATAAATATAACTACCACATATACATGCTGGACACAGGTCTTACATGTTCACATAAAAACTCAGGAACAAGGGCCGGGAGTTTGGCTCAGCGGCTTACGTACCTGCCCTGGCAGGTGCGAGGTTGTGAGTTCAATCCCCGGTGCCGCAAAAACAAAACAAAGCAAAACAAAAACAAAAAACAAAAACAAAAAAACCCTCAGAAACATTTCCACTACTTCCCTGCAGTCAAACTTGGGGATTTCAATTACATATCGCCTCTTCTCAAAAAACTCTATGTTTATAACACTTCACAAAAAGCTTCTCCCTACCATACACCCTATCACAGACACTCTCTTATTTTCCTCCTCACCCTCCAGACTCACTCCTATAGCTCTACCCATACCTCGCCTTCTCAATAACACTTACCAATTTCTAAGAACAGCACTCCAAATGTCAGAGGATTATGCTCATCTCTCCAACTGTTGGCTATGTCTACCTTTTCAACAAGAACTATATATGGCTTACCTGGTCCAGATAGACCAATCCATCTTCCAAACACAGCCACTGGCCAAAATTGTTGGACCACTCACACTAGCTCCTGAACAACCTTGGCCTGAAAATCTGACATGCATTCACCATACCAATGACTCCAAGGCCACTTCACATGTAGGCACTTTATCTTCTTTCACTAACTTACAAAATATGTCTCATAAGTCTTCACCAATATGCCCACCCCATGGACAATTCTTTGTCTGTGGGCACGGAGTATATACCTGCCTCCCATCTATCTGGAAGGGCTCTTGTAGAGTAGCAGTAGTGGCCCCACAAGTAACACTGCATACGAAAACACAAATCATACAGGAACAACAAACTTCTGTCTCACTTACACCTCATACACTTACATGCAGAGCTGCAATAGCTCCTATCTTGACAGGAATAGGCATCTTTTCAGCTGTAGGAATGGGGGCTGGGGGACTTGGAGTGAGTGCCCACTTTTATACTCAGTTTTCATATGATGTAAGAACCTCCATCATTGCAGTCTCTAAATCTGTTGACTCACTTCAGGACCTAATCGATTCATTGGCTGCAGTCGTCCCCCAGCAGGGATGTGCGCTGGATGTACTCACAGTTGAAAAGCGGGGATACTGCACAATGTTGGGGGAAGAATGTTGCTATTTTGTAAATCAATCAGGGATTGTAAAAGGACAGGTAAAGAGGCTCAGAGAACTTGCAGTGGAACTTGGAAAGAGATACATAGCCTCCAATTTAACTCCTTCATCTTCTTAGTGGCCTACATTAGATTCATGGGCCCCAATCCTACTTCCCATCTTAGGCCCCCTCATCATCGTTATCTTTTATTTGCTCATAGCTCCTTGTGTCTTTAAACTTCTTCTGAGGTTCCTTCAATCCAGGATCCATGCATTCACTGCTAGAAAACTCTTTGTCCTCAGTGACATCTCTACCACACAAGTTCATGTGAGGCCTACCTGTCATCCTGTCAACACTTCCAATCTCCAACATGATGCCCCTGCTCCGCAGTAAGTAACCAGAGAGATACATCATCCCTTAACAACCAAAAGATGGGAATGATAGGTTTTTCCTCATGTACGGGCTCCTTTTGGCGCTGGACAGTGCCCCACTGTGTTCTTTTCACAAACACACAAGTCAAACCTCCTGCTTTTCATGCATATGCAAAAGCTCCTCCTATCAGCTGTCAATACATCATTCTGCCTGCCCCTTTAGCTCTGCCCCTGTCAAGTTCCAAATAAAAAGTCTGCAGTTTTTCCTGAAGCTTTCACAAGGTGCCTACATCTCTTCAGCAGCCCTCCCGTTCCCTCAATAAAAGCCTGTTTTCTTTCTTCCTATTATATCTTTCTCTTTTCTCTCTCATGTCACAGAAGACCAAACAAGGCCCTGTGCTGCCTTGGTACAATAGCCAGTTACATAAAAATATAGGGCCAAAAGTCAACTTCATTCTTAAATTTCAGATATAACATTTGGGCCTAAGTTTAAGCTGCTACTTAGCAATCAAGTTTCATCAGTCAGCTTTCTGTTCCATTAAATTAGGGAAATAGTCTGATGACTAAAGAAAGCAAGTCAAAAATCTCATAATATGGTGCTTTTAGGGGAGGGGCTGGCTCCCAGAAGAGATTATCCAGGGCCTAGCTCTTTCAGCAAAAATGATGTAGTACAAGATAGAAAGAAATAAAGGCATCCGGCCGTGGTGGCACACGCCTTTAATCCCAGCACTCAGGAGGCTGAGGTAGGAGGAGCCTTGTGAGTTTGAGGCCGGCTTGGGCTACAATGTGAGTGCAAGGCCGACCTGGGCTACATAGTGCAACCCTGCCTCAAAAAACTAGGGCCGGGAGTTTGGCTCAGCGGCTTAAGTGCCTGCCCTGGCAGGTGCGAGGTTGTGAGTTCAATCCCCGGTGCCGGAAAAAAAAAAAAAAAAAAGAAATAAAGGCTAAAATAGAAGTGCCAGGTATGTGTTAGTGGGAACCCAGAGAAAAGAATGAGAAAGGTTGTTTCTGGAATGATGAAAAAAGGCTTCACACAGACATGAGCAGCTTCTGAGTCAAATGCAAAGAACAGAGAAACACTATACCTGCACACATAACAGCAAGAATTCCACACAACAATGTCATACAACACTAGGAAGAAGCAATTGCCATTCCAGAATGAAGTCCTCCTCCAGAACAACTTACGCTGCTTCTTTAGCAAGTGATTAACATGGAAAGAGGTGGTCATGGAGTGGGATTAGTCTTGGATGTAGTTGAGTTGTCCTAGAGGAGGACTTCATTCTGAATTATAACTCATTGTATCAAACATTTGGTTTCTTCCCTTTCCTCCTCCTTCCTTTTATCATTTCTTCATCCATGTATTCAGTACTCACTCGCAGGCACTGGGTTAGTCAATCAACATGAAGGATTCTACCCATATGTCTCTTGAGTAGGTCTTTTTATTCTCATGCCCCTCTCTGCCACCACTCTGGTGTCTACCATTATTAATTAATGCCTAAATTTCAGCAATCCCACTCCCTCCAATACTGTACTTCTTCCCAATCTGTAAAACAAATGTAAAAACTGGTCTAGAATTGACAAATCCCACACCTGAGCAGAGGCAACCTGGAAACAGCTCACTCCATCAAGACCCACATGGTCAACGGTGTGCATGGAAGGCCAGGGAGCTACCATGGGAGGTGACTCACCAACAAAAATGACAGGAAAAGTGACAAAGTCACATAATGAAGCTATACCCTAAAGTATTAGAAACCCCTTGTTACGGTGTATGCTCCTGTGGCCCTGCCAAGTCTCATGTAATCATGGATGTGGCTGAGTCAAGTGTTCATGATTGGTTTGTTGTCTGGTGCTGGGACTGGTGGTGTGAGTGCTGCACCAGCTCAGGGGTGGAGCTGACATACAGTGTAAGGGCGGGAACAAGGTGTGTCTTCTCTCTCACCGGTTTGCACCTTGCTGTTTGCAGCTGCCATGAATGGCTGGCCCTCAGTACGCCACCCTGCCTTACAGTCAACTGGGTATGGACTGAAAACTCCAAGAACTATAAGAAATAAACCATCCCTTCCCTAATTTTTGGCATCAGGTATTCTGTCTTAGCAACCAGAGAAAAGTAACTAAGACACCCCTTTTTGAGGAAAAAATAAGAAACAAGAAAAAGTGTAAGTCTTGTTAAGAATGGAATATGTTTTAATCAGAAAGAACCATAAGGCAAAATCTCTTTCACCTAAATGTGCATTCATTGAATTGGGCTTTGTAGGTAAATATGTTTTCATTGGAATGAGAAAAATGCTGCAACTAAATGCATGATTGTTAAATGGGAGGGTTGGGGTGAGGCCTCAGGTGAGAGTGTGACAGCCCTATCTCTGATGACACTTCTTTTTGTGTATTTTTCAGCTACCATCACTCTGTTGTTAATAAATTGTTTTATGATAAAAGCTTCCTTTTACTTATATGAAATGTAAATTTCTTTTGTTTGTACATCATTAATCATAAAGCAGTTTTCAGAAAAGCTTCAAAAGTGACCAAACACAGTTAGAGTTAGAGATAGTAATAGATAATAAGTGTTGCTTATTAATTAGTACAAATATAAAGAAAAGGCTGTTTTTGTTTTTATCAATACTTTAAAAATACATTTCAATTTCTGATATTTGTGGATGTGATGAAAATAATGAGGCTTTTAATAATCTCCAAACCTAATCACAGCATGAAATAGGTTTATATTCCAATCCCAATAAATCTAAACCAAGAAATTTTAGTAGTATGTTTTCAAATATATGTCACCATGGCTTTAATTTGCATTTCTCTGATGATTAGAAATGTTGAACACATTTTTTACTGTTTTGGGCACTTATAGCTATTATTTTTAGAAATATCTGTTCAGATCCTCTGCCCACATTCAAGTTGGGCTGTTTTTGTGCTATTTGTTTCCTATACATTTTGCACATCAGCCCTGTAATCAGGTTATGGTTTGTAAATATTTTCTACTAATCCTTGAGTTTTCTCTCCACTGTGTTAGTTGTTCTCTTTCTTGAACTTCTTACATGGTGGTTGGCTTCATTATAGGGAGCATTCCAGGACAAACAGACAGAGGCTACGAAGCTTCTTAGGACAGTCTCAGAAGTCCTGCAGTGTCTCTTCTGCTGTCCTCTCTTGGGTAGTGCAGGCACAGGTCAGCTCAGATAGAGGCAGGTGGAAGAACACTTCCTCTACCTCTCAGTGTGCCTTTCACTCACAGTGCGTATTTCTGTCATATTAATTAGTTCATATGCAATTAGAGAATGTTATCAGTCTAACTCTGAAGTCATGTTGGAGCCTATCACACTGCCCCTCTGGAAAAGAATGATAACCATCAGCAGGAAAGAAAAATGTCCCACAATTCAGCTGTTTTGGGAGCAGAAATCTTTCAGTTATATATATATATATTTTTTTTTTTTCATACGCCAATCAAAGTGCTTTATAAGAATGGGACAGTATGAGCATGAGTCAAACTACAAAATAACAAATGCAGTAGCATTTCCTTTCTTTCATTACCCTTTTTGGCATGAAGTCCACCTGTGTTCAAAAATCTTTTTTTTTTTTTTGACTTTAAACAACAGGAAAGTAAGAAACCAAAGCAAAACAATTTCACAACCAGCCAGTAAGAGAGTAACAATCAACAGCACATTGCATATTATTATATTCACAGAAATTATTTAGAATAAAAGATACGGACATGAAACATTATCAAAAAAATTATTAGCACAAAACTTTTGCCTCAACAAATCAAGAGAAATCAGCTATATGACTATCTTTTTTGTTATGATTGCTCTATTGTTTTCAAATAAACATTTCACATTGAAAATGAAATCTGAAGATGACCCTGAGAAAACTACTTTTCACTCAAAATTTCAGTTATACTTTAAGAAATTTAAAAATGGATGTCTGCGTAAGGTTGCTGGGAAAGTCTATGGTACGTCCTCCTCTACCACTTTGGTATCCTGTGCCCAAGGAGCCCCTGACCAGGAACTCTTTTTAGTATTTACTGTCCCAGAACCACGCAGCTCCACCTTAACTACTTGGTGACCAACATTGCCACTCATCAGTTTATGTAAATTTCTATTATTGTAGCCTCCATCCATGCCTATCTGCATGCCTGGGTTATCCAAGGTGACTTTAGGAGACCCATGATTTTTTCTTAGTGCTTTGGTTACAAGAGTGCCTACCTCTTCAATGGTTTCCTCAACTTTATCTACCCCATAAACCCCTAACTTAGTTTTTGCAGAATGTGAGGGTTTTCCACAATGCAAATTTCACGTTTCAGTAGAAAAACCTGAATTGTTTATTCTTTGCTAAAAGAAAACCAGGCTCCTTTGAGCAAAGCTGATTTCCATTCTTGGTATGATATTCTAGACCGCTTTGGAACTTCCATTGCCAAAAAGCAATGATGCTTTTGAAATTCTGCAGAAAAACCTAGAAACTAGTTTCCATAGGTTCAGTTGTAATAATTACAGGATTAAAATTATACTGAGTCATAAAAAGCCAGGCAGTAGTGATATCCAAAGAAAACAAGTGAGAATTTTCAGATAACTAGTGTTATATATGAGTTGTATTTATTCAAATGAGCAAAGCTGTTATTCACATTTAATCCTATGAATTACTTCAGTATTTTACACACTCACACACACACATACACACACACACAAATGCAGATGAAATGCATGGGAGTCAAAGATTAAAAAAGATTTCACACCCAGGATTAGGGTGCACTTACTTATTCTGGTGACTGAGGAATACTCATTATAAGCTAAGTTACACAGACAGCCTGCAAAGTCTTAAAATTCAGTGACACTTCCATTGCTTGTATCACCTAGAAATTTCAGGTAGAGTGAAACATCAACGTGAGAATTTGCAAAACCGAACCAGATAAGGTTTGTGTAGAACTAGACTCAGTCAGAGATTTCATCCTCAAGTTCTCATGAACGTAAGATTTTCTGTCAACAGAAAGGTGGGACTCTGTCCCCTTCCATATTAGTGGACAGGCTGACAAAACCTCCTGCTGTGTGACTGTGGCATAATCCCATGTGTAGCACTTTCTTCAAAACGTGTCGCTCATGTGATATAAAAACTCCTTCTACCCCTTCTACTGGTATTTTACTTGTGCCCAAAAGTACTTCAGAGGAAACTCACCCCCTACAGAGGAGTGGATTATGTGTTCTGAGTAGATGGGAAATACATGGGCATCTGCATTTGCTATTTGGTGATTCCAACAATTATTCCTGGTTACTCTTAATTATGCCCTTGGTTTTCCCCCTTGCCCTATGTAGTTCCTGATAAGAATGGGACAAAGCCCTTGTGAGCAATAGACCCAACCTTCATACCTGGGACCATTACAGAGGATTATGGGGAAAGTTTCATCAGTCTGATCCCAAAATGACTTTAGTGAATTTGAAGGCTTAGCAGGAAGAAAAATTAAAAAGGCAATTAATTTATGCTACTTGCTGTTCTTCAAAAAGAATAAGATCTTAATGTTTCACATTTTGGGTTTTCAGCCTTTAGTCCAACACTTACCTGATAGTCTTACAAACATGTAAAGGTGAATTATACCAAAGATTGCAGGGGTGGGGGGAATGTTAAGAGAAAAATATGCTGATGCAGAATTCTTAGGCTGACGAAAATGTTTGAGTTGCTCAGCTAAAGAAATGCAAAATGAATTACCTGAATAAAAGAAATGTTTTAGAAGTCATTTATGTAATAAAATGGTGAGAGACATAATCAAAATAAGTGAAACAAAAACAGAAGGGAGAACTGGGGAAAAGAAACTACATAGAACTTAAGTAGATTAAAGTTTGAGGAAACTTAGGGGCAACATTTAGAGGCGGGGAATTTTGAGAAGCTGGAAGCAGCAGGCCTCAACTTTTTTTATCAAACAACTTTAGCCAAGCCAGCATAGGCATATTGAGGGGCAGTTTTAAAATGTGTTTGTACAATAAACAAGGGGCTGAGAAACAGAGCTGCTTAGCTGCAAGAACTGTCATGTTTATGTCCTGCTACCAGAAACTTTTTTGGGAAGTTTGAGCAAAAGCAAACAAGTGACAAAGCTGTGTATATTTTTTCTCTGTGCAACTGGAATAGAAAGTAATTTTTCACCTCATGAAATAACTGCTAGCTCTGAGATGACTTTCACCTTCATAAATACCACATTGGAAGTTAATTGCAACCAACAGTTGGAAGCTGACCGACAGAAGCATCTGGTATGCTCAGTAAAGCCAAATGAAGCTTCATTTCTTCCAAAATATACAAATTTTCCAGTGGAGACTCAAGGGAGGGAGAAAGTGGTCAGGTCTTCTTTGGTGGAATGGGGTAACAAAGGGTTACAGAGAGGGTGACCCTTAAACAGAGCTTGGAACAAGGAGTGGATATTTGCTAGGACTTGGTGTGCATACCAGGTGCAAAACAGCATGAGTATAGGCCAGAGCATGTTGGAATGACACAGGCTGGTGAACTTGCAACTGTGAATGGTTTGGTATAGCTAGTTTGAATTTTGTATTCCAGGAATGAGGCAGGGCACTATGAAATGCAGGCTGGATGGGAAGCAAGACTGGATAATAGATGTCCTTGTCCTTAGTAAAAAGTTCGCTCTTTTATTATTTATTTGATAAATGCATACATAGAGAGCCTACTAAATACCAGTCCTCCATAAGATACACTTTTTTTTCTCAAGGAGCTTTCAGTATAAAAAGGGTAGGCAGGCAGTAAGACAGTAATCACAGAAGTAATTATTTAATTTTACTTGTGTTAAGCTCTCCTTTGTGAAGGACAATGCTGTATAATGAGAGACTTTACAATAGGGAAAATTAGGATCCAAGATTTCCCTGAGGAAATTACAATAAAGTTGAATCCTAAGGATGAGCTAATCAGCTAAGGAGGGGTCATTTAGGTAGGCTTGGGCGAGCATTTGGGGTTGATGTGTCATGGGCAAAGGCCTAGAGTCAGAGTTATGCAGAACTTGAGAGAAACAGAAAGGCCTGTACCTACAGTCTTTGTCACTTTTCTGTCCCTAAGACACCACACTCCACATTTGCAATTTAAAGGAAGAGAGGCTTATTTTGGCTCACAGTACGAGAAGTTTCAGTCCAATGGATAGCAAGCTCAAAAGCAGAAATGGCATGGTGGAATTTCCTGCTACAGAGGAAAGCTGCTTACATCACGGGGATCAAGAGAGGGAAAGGAGGAGACAGGGAGAGAGATGTGGTATACCCTTCCAGGCCACACCTCTTCTGACCAGACTCTGCCTTCTTTATTTAAAAATTTTCACTAGTATATATTTACCAGACTTCTGGGAAGATGGCAGAATGGTGAACAGCAGAGAAATAGCCTCTCTGAGATTTGGTGTCCAGAAGCTGGAATATATCCACATGAGGAAGAGAAGAAGGAGAGAAGTGGATCCCCAGGACTCAGCAGGAATCTGAAATGAGAATTGAAGCCCATGAGGAGAGTGAAGAGAGAGATTTCAATGCAGAAGAAGGAGTGGGGAGTGGCACTTTCTCCCTGAGCCCTGAATCATCACATGGAAGGGGCAGCTCAGATCTGCAGATGCACAGTAACTTTGGTGACCCCAGAGACCTCCATGGAGAAACTCATCAACAGACCAGAGCAGTGGACATAGCAAACTGCAGTGGCTAGTGACTGGACAGTAGCTGTCTTGGAGAGAGACCACCTGAGCTCAGAACTCAGAGCATCTGTGGACTGGCTTCATCTATCAGTCTCCAATGTCAGGGTGAAGTGGAACTGAGTCCACTGCATGAGGTCAAGGAGTCAAGTTCAAGATGGCAGGGAACTGAGTTCAAGCCAGTAGGAGGCACATAGAATGTTGCAGGGTGGACAAACTGAGTTTCGGTCTTACAGTCAGAAACCAGCCTGAACTTCAGTGGAACTAAAGGTGCAGGCTTGCTGAGATTATCCACTATCCCACCATAAATCTACAGCTGGCTTGCTGGAATTAATAAACACAGATCTGGAGTCTGTTTACCCACTCTGCTAGTGACAGCAGAGACCTGCCCTGAAGTGGGCACTTTTTCTTCTTTTTTTTTCCTTTTTTTGTTTATCTTTTTTACTTGATTGTTTGACCTTGTTTTTATATGAGCGTGAACATTGTTTCTAGCTTTTTTTGTTGTTCTGTTCTGTTTTTTATTTTATTTCTTCTTTCTATCTTTCTCTCCTGTCTTCTTAACCTGTTTCCCAAGTTCTCATAATCTTCCTTTGTCCTCCATCCTTCCTTTTAATCTCTTCCTCATCTTCTGTTTCTCTGTTTTTCCTCAAACCTCTTTTAAATTTTTTCCCCTGAGGGTAAAATCACCACATTGAGTGTATATTTACTGTATACAATTTTCTGACTCATTTTAGAGTTTGTTATATAACTTCAAATCTAGTTCATGTAGTGTCTTAATTACTTTTCTCTTATTGCTGAGACAAAATACCCAACACCCAAAATTAAGGAAGGAAAGGTTTATGTAGCTCACAGTTTGTGGAAGTTTCAGTCTGTAATCAGCTGGTTCCAAGGCAGGGTGGCATGGCACAGGGACAACTGTTCATGGTGGCAGAAGACAACAAAGAACAAGAGCAAAAGTGGGAAAGAACAAGCCTCTTCTCCTCCTTTATACTGTAAGCAGGATATCCGCCCCCAGCCCCAGCAAGGCAGGTGCAACATTCATACCACCTCTATGCCCTCCTGTCGCACAGATTGAGGATGTTTACAAAGTAAGGACCCTGGCTCCCTGCTGAGTCACTTGCTTACACTTCTAAACTTCTCGAATTGACACAGTGTATCAACCATAACTTACAGTTAAAAGTGGCAAATTAATAGTTATCACCATTTGTTGTTTCCTAGACTGTTAGACGCTATTGTTATTGCTGATTATACTACTTTAACTAACGTGACATAATTGTTCCAATCAGTTGTTCTTGGTATGTCAAGCTTGAGATTACTTAAGGGTCATAAACCATACTATAGGCCCGTGCCAAAGAACCAGGGACCAGGCCAAATAGGTGGAAACTTCTCATTCTCAATAAATTGAAGAGATAGGATATTGAAACAGACTCAAAACTCAAAAGCCAGCTATACCTGGAAGATATCTCTGAGAAGTAATCATTTCCTAAGGATTCTCAATACTAGCAACAAAACTACCTGCCATAAGCTATTTATAAGCAACAATCCAGGAATTAAACTAAAAAAAAAAAAAAAAAAAAAAAAAAAAAAAAAAAAAAAAAAAAAAAAAAAAAAAAAAAAAAAAAAAAAAAAAAAAAAAAAAAAAAAAAAAAGGAAAAGAAAGGAAAGAAAAGAAAATGAGGAGACACTTAAACAAGATGAAACCCCAGACTCTTAGCTCACCAAACAGAAACCCGGGAGGCAATGAAGTGTGACAGTTTGAAGTGGGCTCTGTGAAGTGGTAACAGTGGAAGTGACAAAGTGGTAACAGTGGAAGTGACAAAGTGAAAGAGACTCTAGAAACAGCCAAATCAGAAATAAGTTCTCCAGTCACTACAGGAATGGTAACAATTGGAATGGTTGTAAATGGTAGTCCATTTTTTCCCATCCATTTTCTTTTTTAAATCCCTTTTGCTTTCCTTCCCTTCTCTTCCCCTCCTCCCTTGTTTTCCTTCCCATTCTAATGTGTTCTTCCTACTTCCTGATATCTACGCTCTGTTTTGCTCATTATTTACTCACACAAAAAAACAAAGTGATATTTAAACTTGTGTGTTTGATTCATTTTACTTAAAATTATGGTCTTGAGGTTCATCTATTTACCTAAAAGTTAATCCTCCTTAGAGTAGTACTACATTATACATAAATATTATCTTTTCTTTATTGTTTCATTGGTTGATGGTTTGAAAATGCACATGGGCTGTTTTCAAGACTTAGATATTATTATAAACTGTGCTGCTATAAACATGCATATGGATATATCACTACAGTGTGATGTTTTAAATTTTTTTCTGGGGAATACCTAGAAGAAGCACAGCTAGATCAAATGGAACCTCTTGTTTTAGTTTTTTGACAAATTTCCATACTGATTTCCATAGTGATTACACCAATTTACACCCCACCAACAGTGGACATGAGTTCATTTTCCCCTAAAGCCTCACCAGTATTTGTTGTTGGTTAATTTGTTGATGATAGTCATTCTTTCTGAAGGCAGATGGAATCTCAGTGTTATTTTAAGTTTGCATTTCTTGAATGATCACTGATGTTGAACATTTTTTTTTCATATATTTATTTGCTGTTTCTACTTCTTCATCTGAGAAGTATCTGTTGATTTCAGATGCCTGTTTTTGGATTGGGTCTTTAAATTTGGGGGGAGAGTGTCTTATTTTTTTGAGTCCTTTATATATTCTAGATGTTAATCCTTTGTCTGAGGAACAGCAGGTAAAAAAATTTCCCATTCTGTGGGTTGTCTCTTCATTCTGTTGGTGGTTTCTTTTGCTGTTTAAAAGCTTTTTAATAATATGAGATCTCAGTTGTTGACCCTATATTATTTCCTGTGCAATAGTTTTGTTCAAAAAGTCTTTCTTACACCTATGTCTTGAAGAGTTTTATCTATTCTATCTTCCAGCAGATAAGTGTTTCTCTTTTTACATTTAGATCTGTGATCCATTTTGACTTTATTTTAATGCATAGTGAGAAATATGGGGCTAGGTTCAGTCCTTGGCATTTGTAAAGTCAGTTTTCCCATCACTGTTTATTAAAGAAGCTATCTTCTTTCAGTGAAGGCGTATGGCTACTTCGTCAAAAATAAGGTGGATGAGTGTGCTTAGAGTTGTTTCTACATCTTTTAATCAGTTCCACTGATCCTCAGGTCTGTTTTTTTTTTTTTTGCCACTACCATCCTGTTTTTATCACAGTAACTTTGTAATATACTCTGAAGTCAGGTATTCTGATGCTTTTGCCTTGCCTTTACTACCCAAAATTACTTTTGCTGTCTGTATTGGTTTGTCCTGTTTCCCCCACAAGGACTCATGTAATTTGAACTGGTGAGTATAGCATTTATGATTGGTTTGTTGTCTAGCACTGGGATTGGCAATGTGAGTGCTGCAACTGCCCAGGGGTGGAGCTGACATACAGTGTAAGGGCGAGAGGGAGGTGTGTCTTCACTCTCTTGCGTTTACTCTCTTGCCGGGGCACCTTGTTGTTTGCAGCCACCATGAATGGCTGTGCTACCAAGCCATGCTGCCTTGGAGCCAACTAAGTATGGATTGAAACCCTGAAAACTGTAAGAAATAAATCTTTCCTTCCCTAATTTTGGAAGTCAGGTATTTTGTCTCAGCAATGAGTGAAAAGTAGCTAAGACACTGTTCTAGATCTTTTCTGGTTACATATGAACTTTAGGATTGTTTTCTCTAGTTCTGGTACTTTGATTTGGATTGCATTAAAATTGTATAACAATTTTGGAAGCATGTCCATTTTCACTATGTTGGTTCTGCCTACCCAAGAACAAGGGATATCTTTCCATTTTCTGATATCCTCTTCAATCCTCTTTTTCAGAGTACTGGGGTTTTCAGTATAAAGTTCTTTTACTCCCTTAGTAAGACTGATTCCTAGGTATCTCATTTTTCTTGATGCTGTTGTGAAAGGTGTGGATTCCCTAATTTCTCTCTCAGTTTGTTATTTGTGTGCAGAAATGCCACTGATTTTTGAGTGTTGACTTTGTACTGTACTATGCTACCAAAAGTGGTTATTAATTTTAGGACTGTTTTGGTGGAATTTTTGGGGTCTTCTATGTAGAATATCATGTCAACAGTAAATGATGATAAATTAACATTTTCCTTCTCTTTCTTATCATTATTCCTGTTATTTCTTTCATGTCTAACTTTTCTGGCTAGTGCTACACTAGGAGTGGTGAAATAGGCATTCTTGTCTTGTTCCTAATTTTTGGTTGAAAGCTTTCAGTTTTTGACTATTTGGTATGATATTGTCTGTTAGTTTGTCATAGGTGGCTTTCATATGATTGAGATAAAGCCCATATAATTTAAATTTTCTATAGGGTTTTTATCATGAATCAGTGTTGAACTTTGTTGAATGCTTTTTCCACATCTATTGAGACAATCACTTGGTTTTTGTCCTTGGATCTATTGATATGGTGCATTACATTTATTGATTTGCATATATTGAAACATCCTTACATCTCTTGGATAAACCCTACTTGGTCATGATATATCATCTTCTTGATGATTTGATGCATTCTGTTTTTCAGTATCTTATTGAGGATTTTTGCATCTATGTTCATTAAGAAGATTGGCCTGTACTTCTCTTTCTTGGTTGGATCCCTCTCTGGTTTTGGTATCAGGGTAATTCTTGCTTCCAGGAATGAGTTTAGGAGTATTGCTTCCCTTTCAATTTCATTAAAGAGTTTTAGAAGTAGTGGCACTAGATCTTCTCTAAATTTCTTATAAAATTCAGCAGTGAATCTGTCAGAGCTTGGGAATTTCTTTGTTGGTAGTTTTTTAAATTACTTCTTCAATTTTACTGACTGATATTGGATTATTTAGAATTTTATGTTTTCTTAGTTCAACTTTGGTAATTCATATGTATCTAGGAATCTGTTCTTTTTTTCCCCAAATTTTCCATCTTACTAAAGTACAGGTTCTTAATGTAGATACTGATGATCTGGATTTCTTTAGGATCTTTTCCAGTTTCACCCTTTTTATCCCTAATTGCATGGGTTCTTTTCTTTCTTTCTTTCTTTCTCTCTTTCTTTATTTTTTGATAAGGTTGGTTAAGGGGTTATCTATTTAATCTTTCAAAGACCAACTCTTTTATTTTTTATTTTAAAGAGAATAAAACCAAACAAAATAAAACAGAATAAAACCAATAAAAACAGAACAATGAAAATGATACAGACTGAAGGAAGCTAAGCCCCCACCTGTGATCCAGTTGGTACATGGATCAGGGAGACTCAGGATGGAAACTAAGTCCCTATCCGTGAGTTAGCCAGAGTGCAGATCAAGGAGAACAAGGAAAGAAGCTAAACTCCTACCTGAGAGCCAGCTGGTGCATGGGCTGGGGAGAAGAGACCAGCCCCCCACTCACCTGGGAGCAACCAGCTGATTTGGAGGAACTGTATTGTTTGATTGACTTTGTAAGCCTAAAACTGAGCAACTATTTAGAGGACAACAATATGCAATATAGTAGCTATTGCAAATTTCCTACCATCTTATCACTGTTTCAATTCATTTCATTGCTTTGTTTCATTCTCTTTAAAATTAAAGAAAAATAAAGTGATACAGGGCTTCAAAACAAGATAATAGGAAATCAACATTGGCTACCATAATGCCTCTTGTTATCTTCAAAATAGCTGACCATCAGACATATACATGTAAAATTAACCAACAAGAACTAAGTTGCTTCTTTACTTCACTTGTTATCTTTTCAGAAATTTCATATGTGACTTCTAATTTCTACTATGTTTGTGTCTCCTGAACTACTTGTGCAGTGTGGGCTGGAGATCTGAGACTGTGGAGAGGTAGTCAATACCCCATGGTCACAGAGAGATAGATCAACTAGACTGAAAATCAACAAATAAATATCAGAGCTGAACCAAACCTGTGAACAAATGTGGTTAATAGGAAGAAGCCACAACTTGAGGCTACATGCCAGCAGCTTGGAGAGATTCAGTGAGCCCAGCGCAGGCCCAGAGAAGAAGCCATACTTCGAGGCCCCACCACCATTGGGGGAGCAGTAGTGAACCAGCACCCCATACTTCTCCACTACTTCAGGAACCCCAGATTGGAGGAACTCAGGTGCCTGGTCCAATCCACTACACCAAGGGACTGGTAGCCAATGCAGGAAACACCCAGGATGCAACAATGGGCTGATTTGGAGGAACCCAGGGAAATGTCAAGATGAAGTAGCAAAATACAATCTCAGATCTTTGTTCATTCTGCTGCATATACTTTTTGTTTTTCTTTTCTTTTCTTTCTTTCTTTTTTTTTTTTGTATTGGGGATCAAACTCACAACCTTGTGCCTGGCAGGCAGGTACTTACACCACTGAGCTAAATCGCTGGCCCTATTTTTGAGACAGGGTCACACTATGCAGTTCAGGCTGACCTTGAACTCACTTTGTAGCCCAGGCTGGTCTCATGCTCAAAACGATCCTCCTGCCTCAGCGTCTGGAATTAAAGGCATGCACCACCATGCCCGGTTCTGTTGCATATACTTTCAAATGGAGTTTTTAATCTCCTGGATGTCTGTTTGGGTCTGTTTCATAGATTGCATTCTCTACTGTGTTGGGCATTTGTTGTTTCCAATCTTTTTTAAAGCTCATCTATTCTTTTATTTGTCTTCTCTATTATCTTTGATTTTAAGCACCATTTCTTGTACCTGAGAGATCATTTTCTCTATACCTTTTTCTACTTGTTTTTTCACTTCTGTTATCATTTCAGAAACCTCCAGTGTTTGGCTTCCAACTTCATTTATCTTCAAGGCCTGTCCCGAGTGGGTTAGGGGTTTGGGACCACATGTCACCTCTGGGTCCTTCTGTTCTTCACCTTCTCTTTTTTCTTTTATTTTGTCTTCTATGTTGATGCCTGTCCACCTCCCATGATATATAGCTCCACCATTAGCATTGAGGGATCTCTCAAGGAGGACAGGAGATGTCCATTCCTCAGGGATGTCCTCCGGATGTAGTTGGTTCTTTATAGCTGTTCGAAGAACCTACCCTATTCTGGTGTTTACAGTTCTGTGATAATGCCCATGTTGCTTCCCAGAGATGTGCTGGGTATGAAGCCAGTCTTGGCCTCTGGATGTGGGGACTGGGACTGGTCTTCTGTTGGTGGAGTTCTTCAGAGTCCAAATGCTGTCTTCTTACTGCTGCTACAGATGCTTCCACATTTCTGGCCTCACTGGTTACTTTGCCCTCCAGAGGTGTTTGTATGTCTGTGCACTGGGCTGTTGTCCTGGGTTTTGTGGTTCTTGTTGGTCTTACACTCCTTCAGCCAGCCCCACTATCTGGGGGATAATGGAAGAGGCCTGTTGCATGAACTCACTGTCTTCCAGCCAGCCCTGCATCTGGGATACAATGGAGGGGCACAGAGCACTAACTTACTGTCTTCCAGCCAGCCCCACTGTCTGGGGTGCGGTGGGGGCTAATGGAGAAGTCCCAGAGTGTGGACTCCTTGTCTTCCAGCCAGCACCCCCATCCAGGATGTAATGTAGGGGTACAGAGCAGAGAACCAACGCTCAATTCATTGTTTTCTTAGTCTTAATTGCATTATTTTTTGCTCTGATCCTTATAACTTTCTTCTTTGTATGAGCTTTGGGTTTGACTTGCTCTTTCTTTCTAAGATTCAACATTAGGTTATTTGAGCTCACTCTGTTTTTCTGATGTGGGAATTTACTGCTATAAATTTCCCTTGTAGCACTGCTTTCATTGTGTTCCATAAGTTCTGGTATGTTGTATTGTCATCATCATTCAACTGTAAAAACTGTCTAATTTCTTCTTTAATTTAATCTGTGACCCATTAGTTGTTCAAGAGGGTGCTATTTAATTTCCATGTGTTTATGAAGTTTTTGTGGTTTCTTTTGCCATTGATTTCCAATTTCATTATACTATGGTCTGATAATATACATGAGATAATTTCAGTTCCTTGACATTTACTTAAGCATGTTCTATGAGCTAGTATGTACTATTTTGGAGAATGTTCCATGTGCAGCTGAGAAGAATGTGTATTGTGATGTCGTGAAGTGGAACACTCTGTAGGCATCTATGAAGTCTATTTGTTCACAGTTTGGTTCAGTTCTGATATATATTTTTTTTGTCTTTTTGAGACAGGGTCTAGTTATGCAGTTTAGGCTGGCCATGTGCTCACTTTGTAGCCCAGGCTGGTCTCAAACTCTCAACAATCTTCCTGCCTCAGCCTCCCTAGTGCTGGGATTACAGATGTGCATCACCACAGCCAGTCAGTTCTGATATTTCTTTGTTGATTTTTTGTCTAGTTGATCTGCCTATTGTCTGCCTATTTGTGACAGTTGGGTATTGAGGTCCCCCATTATAATTGAACTAGTGTTTATTTGATTTTTCATATCTGTTAACATTTATTTTATATAGTTGGGTGCACTGGTATTTGGTTCATATATTTTTACGATGGTCATCTTTTTCTTTTAGATTTTTCCCTTGACATTTAGTTATCTTTGTCTCTCTTCATCAGTCTTGGCTAGAAGTCCACTTTGTCTGCAAATAGAACAACTACCCCTGCTTTCTTCTGGGTTCTTGTCACATAGAGTACTGTATTCCACTCTTTGAGTTTCAGTCTATAAATTTATTTTAAGTTGTTTCTTGATTTGTTTTGTCAATCTGTTTATTTTGATTGATGAATTAAGATGACTCACACTGAGAGTTATAACTGATAGGTATTGGCTTCTCCTTGTTATTGTATTATTTTCCTGTTGTTAATTTCCTTCCTCCCTCTTCTATTTAATAGTTTGCTTTGCCTAGTGCATTTATTCTGCTGGGATTCTTGGAACTACTGTCTCCATTATCTTTTTCTAGAGTGTCCTTCAGAACTTTTTGGAGTCTTGGTTTGGTGGTCATGGAATTCTTTAGATGCTCTTTATCATGAAAGTATCTTACTTCTCCATCAATTTTGAAAGATACATTTGCAGACATATCTATCTGGGTTATTTTCTTTTAGGGCTTGAAATACTTTGATCCAAGCTCTCCTTGATTTAAGGGTTTGTATTGAGAAGCCTTCTGTGATTCTGATGGGTTTTTCTTTATATGTGATGCTGTAAAGGAAAATTTAAAGCTTATATCCTGACAGTATAGTAGGAGCAGGAAAGGCAAGTCCAGCCCATTTAGACTCAGCTAGCCCTGAGATTCCAAGGTCAGTTGCAACTTGTAAGATAGACATAACTCAGCCAGAAAGTACATCTTGTTGTGCTACCTTGTTTCAAGGACAGACTGGCTCAATCTAAGACAATGATTGATTCTTCCTGCTTAAGTCCCTGACCTTAAGAATCCCCCTTCAGCCCAGAACAAGTCTGCCTGAGAACATATGATCCAGCCTACGTAACCAATTATAAAATAACCTGCTATCAGCTTCTTGTACTTCCTGCTTAAAACATATGTAAATGTCTGTTTAACCCCAAAATGGGGTTGGTGATTTGGAGCTCAGTTTTCTCCCAGCATACTGGTATAATAAAGAGCTGCTTCCCCACTCCTTGGTTCTTGCATGTCTTCCATTCAATTTGGTTCGGTTTTTCCACAACAATGTTATGGCTTGTATCTGGATGCCCCTCAAAGCCTCATGCAGTCAAAGGTGGAGCTTTGTGGAGGTGGCTGGATCTAGGGCATGTGATTCTGGGATTGATTAATGGTGCAATGCTACTATTAAGTCTGCCCTACCATAAGGGTGGGTAGCCTGGGTAAAATATGAGGGACAGAAAGAGGGTCACTTCTTGTCATTTGCTGCTCGCTGCCTTCTTCCTGCCTGCCTGCTTTGTGATCCCCCTCTGCCATGTCACCCAGCCTTGGAGTCAGCCAACTATGAACTGAACCTTCTATAAGCTGTTAGCTGAAATAAACCTTTCCTCCTTTAACTTTGGGTTTTGGATATTTTCATCTCGGTAATGAGAAAAGTAACTTTCTTTTCTCTAAAAGCTTTTAATATTCTGTTCTTGTGTTGAATTTCTGGAATCTTGACTATTATATGCCTTGGTGTAGTTTTTTCTGATCATGGCTATTTGCAGTTCTATATGCCTCATTTATCTGTATGTCAAATTCTTTTTTCATCCTTGGAAAGTTTTATGCTCTTATTTATGTGAACAAGTTTCTTATGTCCTTTGTGCTATCTTCTGACTTTCCATTGATTCCACTTTATCTTATCTTATTCTTCTTTGCATTGCGTAGCAGCTTTTGGGTTCACTTTTCATGGTCTCTTGCTATTTTTAAGAAGTCTTTCATTTGATGATTCTCAGCTGCAATCCCATCTTCTAGATCTATATTCTATCTTCACAATGGTTGGCTCTGCTGCATATACTTTCAATTAATCTGGATTTCTGTTTGCATCTTTCCTATGCTGGGCATTCATAATTTCTCTGTCTTGCTATCCTCCTCTATTTTTAAAATCTGTATTGACACTACTTTTACTAACCATTTCCTTCATTATGGCCATGTCTTTAATTATTTGTGTAATTACTTCTGTTTCGGTTTTGTTAAGAGGTTGATTCATCTGTTTTGTTACTTCAGCTACTACTGTTCCAGAAAGCTCAGCTTGGTGGATTTTGGTTTCTTCCACCTCAATGCCCCCTGTATTTTCCCTGGACAAGTTGGGAGTGTTGGGTTGCATTGTGCTTTTGTGTTTTCTCATTGTCTATTTTTTTGTTTGCTACTTTGATTTCTGCTTTGAGGTCTGTAAATTGCTTATGGTGGGTATTATTACCAGTATTGAGACTTCTTAAGGAGATAACTGTTTTTTAGAGATGTCCTCTAGGCATAACTGGTTTTGGCTTTTGAATCTGTCCCAGTATCCTGCCTCTACTGTTTATTAGGGTTGAAATGTTGCAGCCTGTATGGCCTAGCACCCAGTTCTTTGGTACTGGGCTATAGTATTGTCTGACCTTCACACAGTCTAGTTATTGGCATACAAGGGAGATCAGTTGATCACAACTATGTCACCTTGAGCATAGTAGTACAATTAGTAATAGCAATAGCATCAAACACAGATTGAAAAATGACAAACTGTGATGAATGATAATTTGCCACCTTTAACCCTAGATACAAGGTTTATGGTTATATAAAAAAACTAAGACAAATCAGAAAATTATATATAGTACTTATTCACTCAATAGAGCAATTTTACCCAAGAAGGAGAAAATGTAAAAGAAAGAAGAAGAAAAAATAGAGAAATTAAAGAAGAGAAGAGATTAGAAGTAAGACTAAAGGATAAAGGAAGATTATCCAAACCTCAGGAAACCTGTAAAGGGGATAGGAGGGAAGGAAACAAAGAGAAAACAAGAACAAAACAACACAACACACACACACACACACACACAAATGGAACTAAAACCAATGTTCACATTCACACAGAGCTAAACACAATGTTCACACACACACACACGCAAAAGGAGCAATCACAAAAACAAAAACCAAACTTCAATCCCAGTACAAACAAAATTTTAAAAAACACTAATAGCAAAGAAGAGGGAGAGAGAGAGATAGAGATAGAGATAGAGATAGAGATAGAGATAGAGATGATAGAGACACAGATAGAGAGAGAGAGAGAGAGAGAGAGAGAGAGACATTTGTCTGTGATTTCAAGCATATTATTATTTTCCACTGTCTACAGTTTTGTTGCAGTGTTCAATTCAAGGTGTGACTCTGAAACCAGATTTCAGATCTGTGCTAGATAATCCTAGCAATTCAGTGATTAGGGTGGTGCATCCATTAGGGACTTTCAAATCCACAGAGATTCAAACTGAACCTGGCCTCTGGTTGTGGGGCTGAGGCCTAAATCATTTAGCTTGTAACACTTGGTGTCTCTTGATGGCCTGATCTCAGCTCCCTGACTGTGGACATCTTCTGTGTATGTCTCTCACCCAGTCATTGTGGGAGTTTAACACTGGAAACCCTGAGATGAAGCCAACTTGCAGATACTTTGAGTCCTGGTTTCTGTTGACCCCTCCCTAAAATGGCATCTAACCAGGAACCCTCTCCAGGGTACATGCAAACACTTCGACTGAACTTAACTACAACCAGCTATTGTAGTGCATGGCATCCACTGCTCCATTCCACTGGTGTGTTTCTCCCTGCAGGCCTCTGGACTCACTTGCTGTCACTGTATCTCTGTAGATGTGATCTTCTTTTCTCTTGCCAGGAGCCAGGAGCTGGAGATAGAGTGCAGATAGATTGCCCCTTCCTTTTTCTGTATTGTAATCTGACTCTTCAGTTTCTCTGTAGGCTGCAATTTTCCCTGAGATCCACCTCCCTCCTTTTTTTCCCAAGTTATTTTCCAATGCCTGAATTGTGAGCCTTAGAGAGGCTGATTTTTTTGTTGCTCACCGCTCTACCACCTTCCTAGAAGTCAGTCTCCACTTCTTAGCAGCACATTCAGCTCTGATAAGTATAGCACCCCCATGATTCAAACACCTCCTGAAAGGAAGGGCACATGAATCTTTTGGAACTATCCCAGATGCAAACCATAACACCTGCACTAGACTCTGAGGAATTCATATAGGACTCTGAGGAACCCATATGATCAAATTTACATCTTAACAACTACACTCTAGCTATAATGTGAGGGATGTAGTGCAAGAAGTGTGATGATTAATTTCATGTATCAACTTGGCTAGGAAAAGGGATGTCTAGGAGCTGGTTAAATATTATTTCTGAGTGTGTCTATGAGGGTGTCTCTGTAAGAGATTAAGATTTAAATCAATAGATCTGATAAAGAATGTCACCCTCACCAATATTGATGGCATCACTCAATTGAAAGCCCAAAGAGTTAGAAGAAGGAAGGATTTTCTCTTTTTTTGAAATGAAACTTCAGTCTTCTTCTTCCTTTAGACATTGATACTCCTTTTTCTTGACACCTTAGAGCAAGACTGGAATTTAAACCATCAGCTCTTCTTGTTCTAAGTCTTCTGGTTGTGACTGGATACAAACCTCTGTCTCTGCTGAGCCTCAAGCTTGCAGAGATCAGATCATGGGACTCTCAGCCTCCATAAGCATGTGAGTCAATTCCTCGTAATGTATATTTTTCTATATACCTATATATACACTGTTTGATATATAAGGAACCTGGCTAATATAGAAGGTACAGAAAGCTAATATAGTAGGTGGCTAATAAAGACGAGAACCTGACTAATAAAGAAGGAACAGAAAGCAGGTGGTAAGCTATGAAAGATCTGCTGGGAATGCTAAGATGAGAGCTAAAGCTGTGGTAGTGTGGACAGAGAGGATGGAAAAGTTTTAACAGATATTTGGCTGCCAGAGTTGGCTATATTTAATAACTAATAATTTAAATATGACAAGGAAGGTGAGAAATGTCAAAAGAATGACTCCTATGGTTCTGAGTGGAGCAACTGTGTGGACAGAGACATGAGAACACAGATGATCAGATTTGAGAAGATTATGGAAAATTAATGAATTTCATTGTGGGTACACTTAGCTTGATTTTTTTTTCCAGCACTGGAGATTGAGCCAAGCAAATGCTCTACCAGTGAGATACACTCTCAGCCTGTTTCATTTTTAAATATGAGACAGAATATTGTTAAGATACCCCAGATGTCCTTGAACTTGTGATCCTCCACCCTCAGCCTCCAGAGTAGCTGGGATTACAGGTATGTACCACTGCACTGGGGATGGTTAGCTTAAAATGTCAATGGATATTTCTAAGAGGCAACTTGATATGAATGTAAAGTTCTGGGAAGATTTAAAAGCTGGAGTTCCAGAAACGGAAAATACTAGTAATTATGTAGTGATTGGAAGCCATGAAGACAGATACCTCTCAAAAGGAAAGGAATTTGAGTGAAAACACAAGATGGTTAAAGACCCAAGTCATGGAAAACATATATACTTCAGAGAGGAGCATAGAAAAAGGAGACAAAAAAAAAAAAATACTGAGAAAGAAAACTAAAGAAGTAGAAGAATTGGGAGCAGATGTGTGGTGGGTATTCCAAAATTTACTTTCTACTACTCTACATCCTCCTCTGTGGCTTGGGAAGCTGACCCTCAGGGATCACATAAACAGATCTCTTGTCCTCTGGCTACCAGAGGTCAGGCATTATGAGGCAGGAGACTGGAGGTAGAGAAGACAGGGAAGCTGGGTGATTATACCTCTGACTTGCTTCTTCTGGACTGTGGATCTTTAGTTTCTGTGTCAGGAATGTAGCTCCTGTTGAGCAATCTGGTAGTTGCAACTCCTCTTGTCTATAGGCCTAAGGAAGGTAAGGTCTGTCCCTTATTGCTAGCCCTTAGGTCCTGCATGTTTTCTTGCTACTTTCCTGTCTAGATCTTTGCAAGTGGTTCAGTGATCCAAGCTTCTTGCCATCTGTCTCCTTCTAGGATCCTCAGATTTACAGCCATATCACAAAATCCACAAAAAGAGCTTCAAAATGGGAGTGGCCAACAGTGTCATGTGCGGCAGAGGTTTTTCTTGATGAAGACTGGAGTCCACTGAAAGTTGCAGTGGGAGGTTGCTGGTGACCTCTAATGGTATGGATTAGAAGGATGAGCTGAAACTTGACCACAGCATAAAAGACAATGAGGGAGCAGCAGGATGGTGTTTTCTTGCTTTAATTTTAAAGTTGAAAGGACTTAAGCATGCTTACAGACTATGGGAAGGATTCATTTGATAAGGAGAGCTTAGAAATACAGGAACTGGAAACATGAATGAATGGGTCTGTCTCCAGCACTGCAACAAGGAGAAGGATTATTCTTGAAGGAAAAATATTGATTTCTTCTTAGGATGGAAGAAAGGAATGATGGCAGATATGGATATAAACATGTTTTCAGCGGTGGGGTAGGGGAGTGAGGGACTTTCTTCTTGACACCCTAAATTATCTCAGTAAAAGTTTGAGGAGAGTGAAAATTTAAAACAGTGATTGCAAGTAGTGGGGGAGAAATTGATCAGGGCCCAGTAATTGTCTCTGGGCTTTTCTCAAATAAATTAATAAACAATTGATATAAATGATATCATAGAATGTATGGTGAGGTAACAATGTCAAAAATGAGATGGAATTAGAAAGGTAGAATGTGTCTGATGTATGAAATTTGGTTTTTATATAGACAATGGGAGCCACAAATGGTTTTTGAGCAGTGGGTTGTTGAATTAGATATAAGATTAAAGATCACAACAATCTAGATGATGAATATAGGCAAGGGATGACAGACAATCTCCTTATTTGGGGATTGAAAGTAGAGATAACAAAGTCAAGAGTTACTTTGGACTTAGATCCCACCCGACTAGTCAGGATGCCACGAGGTAGACTGGGATGCTCTTAGGGTCCATTCACCAGTCTACATCATCTGTGTAAACTCTGGTTTAGCACAAATCGCCTGACCCCCATCCAGACTGTCATGCCTAGACATTGTCCTGGTAGACATTCAGGAGCTTCCACTGTATTGCGCTTGGAAGCTACTTAGACGTAGAAATGAAAAAGGAGTCAGAGCTAATTAGACATTGTAATTTGACTTACAAAGTGCATACTGTCAACCAAGAAAGGGACCGTGGGAAGTCATGTTTGTAAAGCAAGGTTTTAGTATGGCTTTATGTGGATTTGAGCAACTGGGGTTGAAGATGTGGGTCTGGAACTTGGGAGGGAGGCTGGATCCAATCATGCAGAGCTGGCATTGTCTATGTCAAGCTGGCTTTTGCGACAGCTGGGTCCATGTTGACCAGAACTTTCCATCGGCTCCCTGCAAAAATCTGTCTTGACTCTACTTCAGATTTGCTGTTATTTCACTATTCCCCAGGGTTGACAAAGGGGTTTTAAGGAAAGTCTGGACAGAAATCCTCGAGGAATATTGTTCTTAAGAGGGCAAGCAAAGAAGAGAGTCCAAAACTAAAAAAAATTTTTTTTTCTTTTTTGTGGCACCAGGGATCAAACTTACAACCTCACACCTGCCAAGCAAGCACTTAAGCCACTGAGCCAAACTCCCAGTCCTAGTTTTTCAAGACAGGGTTGCACTATGTAGTTCAGGCTGGTCTTGTGCTCATGTTGTAGCCCAAGCCAGCCTCAAACTCACAACGCTCCTCCTATCTCAGCCTCCCAAGTGCTGGAATTAAAGGCGTGTGCCACCACGCCCAACTCAAAACTAAAAATTAAAAAAAGTTGGGGAAATTGGAGACCATTAGACCTGAAGAGTCACATCACAGATGGGCTCATCAGGGATAATGGTTTTTCTTTTACAGAAAACATCACTTCTGTTCCTCAAAATTGATTTTTAATTTGCATTTTTTCTAGAAAATGGTTCCTCTTCTCTTTTAATGTAACTTATTAAAAAAATCACTTAGAATTGCTCTGAACCCTTCCAATTTGCAGTTTCATGATTGCCCTCCACAAAATTGTGCTAGTCTTTGTGCACAATTCATTAAAATATGTTCAACATTTCTATGTGAGTGCTTTGATATATACTAAAAATGTCTCTTATCAAGTTGAATGTCCTTGTCTTTGTTATAGTGGAGCTGTTCTTCACACAGAGAGCAGTTCCCATCAGACTGCTCTCGGTCTGCATTTGAGCATGGAAGTTAGAATTGTCTTTTTCTAAATACAATGGTTTTTCCCCTGGACATTTACCCCAGGCTCCATCACTGAATTACTCTGTGTTCTTAATGAACTGGATTTATTTGGAAGCTCTTGTAAGGTTGGTGCCTGGTTTTAGAACCATCTGCAAAATATTCTCCCCACCTTTTTCACATAGAAGAGTTGGCTCACCATAGAAATAAACAAATCATGTTCAAGTTATGGCCTTTCTAAAATCATAATCCTCAAGTGGACACAAGCCTCTCGTTTGGGTCGCTTTCCACCCAATTGGAAAGTTGTCCCTTTGAGAATTTTGTTGTGTCTTAAGTTTTCCCATGTAGTGATCTTTGTGAACTTTCTTTTTTGATACAGGGGATTAAACTCATGACCTTGCACCTGTCAGGCAGTTGCTTACGCCGCTGAGCTAAATCCCTGGCTCCTGTAGTGATCTTGAATGGAGGATCTTTTTGTGCTCTGTCTATTCCCTGAACACCAGGCTCACATCTACAAATGTCTTAGTCTCTTTCATGGCCAACTGTCTTCTCAAGATCTAAAGGAACTTCATCAGAATGTGGTGGTGTTGGTGGTAAAGTGTCCTCATTTGAAAATTGTAGGTCTCGAAGTGAGTAAAGCCATTGAACTGGCTCGGGATGAAAAATCATGTCATGAATTAACGTGGCTGGAATCTCATCACTTGAAGGACTATGACCCGGGGATCTGGACCAGCTTAGTGGTTTCCCAAATTCATTAGTGTTAGAGGAACTTTCCAGATCACTCTTACACAAACCAGAATCTGGACCAGAAATGAGAAGTTTTTCAAAATCATTTTCTTGAGTTGCGTATTTCCTTGGAATCTTCTGGGAGGGGATGTTGTCCTCAAGACTTTCTACTGGCATCACATTGTCCTTATATACCGAAAAGTTCTTGCCCTGTATGGGCTCAGTGGCTCCACATCTCTCCTCTTCACCAGGAATTTTTTCTCCAGTCACATCCCGTGCACCTTCTGAGTCTTCTGAACTCAAGGTGAACAAAGACCCCTCATCAGAATCATAGTCACTCTCCATATTGTACTGAGAGTGAGAAGGGGCATCTTTCTGCGCTGGCCCCTTAGCAGTGGCATTGAGACCACAACCCCATCTTGGTGGACGGGCTGATGGGTCCACATGGCCTGCATCACTGTGTGTGACCACACCGCCCAAGGTGGCCCCCGGGAGTCCTGGCTGCTGTTCACCCAGGAAGTTGGTGCAATGACTCACTTGTGTTCCCTTAGAAAATTCCATATGTGGGCCCTGAGTTTCCAAAGGTGACTGAAAAGGGCGCCTGACTTCCTTACTCTTTCCTGCCCTCAGTTCATCTGTATGTATGAGCATTTGGGGGATGGAAGGTGTCATTTCTCTTGACAGTGATGGATCTAATTCATTCATATCATTACGGGTTGAGTCAGAGACAGTTTGTAACGTGAAATCTGCAGAAGAGACGCCCACTGAATGCTCATCAAGTGGATATTCTGGGGTCACATTTTCATAATTCGATTCCTTGAGAATATCATTCTTATATATGTGGTCCTGTGCTGCTGAACTTACTTCACTGTTATCAGCATTGGGTTGTTCGTAGAGAGCAGAATGAGCTGCACTGCCATTTGAAAGTACCCTATCTTTTCTATTTCCTGCCCTCTGGTTGTCCCTGAATTGTTCTGAGCTCTGCTGACCGCCAGGCTCCTTTCTGCTGCTTCCCGAATTTCTATCAGGAATGACAGTGGCATATGGGCTTGTCTCTTGTGCCAAGAAAAGGTTATGGTTCTCATAGAGGACTGGATGACGAAAAGCTTGGTGCAGATCCGCCCCTGGGTGCTGAGTGCTCCCTGTAGCTTCAACTCTGTCGTAGAAGCCCTCGTTTGTGTAGGCACTATCTGAGCCACGGCTTTTGTTCCTTTTGTCCCAGCAACTCAGCCACAGTTTCTCAGCATAGGGCCTTGTGAAAGCCCCCAAGCAGAAAGCCACGATGAATGTGATGAACACCGACAGGCAGACAGCTAGGGCAAGGTTCTGGGGTTCACCCCCGCTCCTGCCTGTGACTTGCAGGTCTTGGACATCTCTGAGCCCTCTTAGTGGCTGTTCCTGAACCTCCATGTCATCAGAGCCTGTTCATGCCTCCTCCTGGGCGGAAAAGTGTATGTGGGTTCCTCCCCGGGGTCTCTGCTTTGCTCCTCGTGAGGCTTTTCTTCTGGTTCAGAGTAATGCAGAGGAAGTATCTCCCTGGAAATTCTTCTTGTGGGAGTCTCCAGATATGCTTCCTTCTTCCCTGCCAGTGGGAGATAAGCACCATATAGTGAGAGGATAGAAGATTCCAGGAACGCTAGAAGTCCTCCTCAGTCCTTGTCTAGCTGTATTTTCAAGTATCTATTACATGGTGACAAATAGTGTTTATCCATTCATCCATCTGTCCATCCATCCTTTCATTCTTACCTAATGCCAATGGGATGTCTACAGCTCTGTGCACGTTTACACGTGGCTGTCTGGGGTAGGTATGATGCTAGGCTCAGACCATTGCTCACGGGAGAAAGGAGCTGGACTTTAGGGTCAGTCACATCACTTCTCCTTCCTCCATACCCTTAACTATTCACGTTTTCTGGAATAGTCCAACCCTCCTCCTTCCCCAGTGCCCATAAGCAGCAAAAATACTCACTTTCCTTTCAGTTTCCTGGCGTTCTGCCTTCCTTAGTCAGAATGCCAGTTGTATAAAGTCGTGAAACAAGTGTGGCTGACAATGTTCAGACCTCCTCTGCCCTTTCTGGGTTTCTTCTAAACCTGGAAAGTGTGGCATGAGTCTACTTTAATGGCAATTCTGATTTGGACAGAGTCCAGTGCTCAATTTTTTTTAATCTTTTTTTTTCAACATCGTTAATAGTGGGAATAAAGGCATAACTCCCCAGAGTGTTTAACCTCAGTAACATTCTCGTTTGGTAGAGGTTCAAGGAACAAATCAAAGGAAAATATACTTTTGAAATGTGTGTTTTGCATATGTAGAGTATCACACTTTTAAGGGTTAAGCAAGCATTTATGATAATGTTTCAGATTTTAAAATTTCTTTGTTTACTCAGTTTTTAAGAATTGGGATAAAATTGTGTCTTTTGGGGGCTTCAGGGCAAAATTCTCTTCTATGGAAATTTCTGTTTCTGACTAAATCTCATGATTCTGAGTGATATGAGCCAGGTTTCACTGACCACAGGAAAAAAAGTCATGCATGAACTGGAGCAAACAGTAAGGCACCCAGGATGATTCTGTGACACAGTCTCAGGTGGCTTAATGTCAGGGACCAACGTTTTGGCTTTCAGAGGGACTATCATTGTTTCAAAGGAAACTAAATTTTTAATGTGCATTTTTCAGTTCAAGTGAAGCCATTTCAGAGAAGAAAAGAGCTACTAACTTACCTACAGATTTGCTGCAAGTTATATTTCACTTTTCCTCCAGGATTCAGAAATGAAACTTTGGAAGCCTGCCAGGCTGTTGTCACACTGCTATGGGTTGTCAAACAAGTCAACCTCCAAACAGGGAAACTCTAGAGCAACGATTATCATTGGTAGGACAGTGGTCAAAGCATTGTTGCTGACGTCTACAACCTGATTGAGAAAAACAAATTTAGAACAGCTTGCGAACAAAGACATTTAGAGATAATATAGATAAGTTACGGAAAGATTTTGTTTTTGCGCCTGTGGAAATAGTACTGGTTTGAAAGTCAGGCACTATTAGGTTTAAATCTCTGCTCTACTCCTAAAATCTCTGTACGTGTTGGCAAATTGTTTACTTTCTGTTAGTCTACTTCTCAGTGTTGTTGTAAGAATTAATGTATATAAAATCTTTAAGCATGGTGTCTATATGAGATGTGGCCATGAACACAATGAATGGCTAAATTTTAACAAACTATTACAGTAAAAGACACATTGCCATTAATCCACTTTAATCCCCCTCCCCCAGCACTCTTTTCCCATCATTCTTGCCACTTAATGAAGCAGTGTTGGAAGTCCTGTTTTGTGAGTGTCTTTAGCTGTGTTGTTGTGACTGCCTCAGTGTTCTGAGTTGATTCAAAACATTTATCTTTCATGGTCATTTTGACTTGGTAGAAGAGCCTGAAGTTGTACAGTGCCAGATTTGGTGAGTAAGGTAGATGAGGACATGCTGTAGTGTTTTTATTTGACAGAAATTGCTGTAATGTATTTTAAAAAAAATTATATCTCATGTTAGATGTCGCTTTTCCTTTCCTTCTTTCCTATGAGTTGTAATTTGTACTGTTAAATAAAACCTAACTCTCATGGTATCAAGATCTAGAATTGGATACAGGTCTAGAATTTCTAGAAACACCGTAATTGTGAAAGTAGCAGATGTTGGATGGTGAGGACAATAATTATGGTTGAACAGCAGTAGCAAAAAGACACGTTTCACTTCAAATATTGTTTTAAAGATAGTAATACATTTCTTTGCATCCATGGCTATTCAATACCTGTCTAGTCTAATCAGAAATGCAGTTGGAGACCAGGGATCAAAAAAGATACAGTGACTCTAGAGACACAGAGCAAGATCTGCTGAAGGTAGACGTGACAATGACATGATACAGCATGGAAAGCACAGTTAGATGTATCTCCAGCTAGTGTTTGCAGAACCCTGCTGTATACCAACCTGCTGGTATTTTACATATACTGTCTTCAATCCTCCCAACAACATTTTCATTTTTCCTTTTTTTTTCCCAGAAGATTAAGCTGGGCTTAGCTACACAATATATAACACATAGATGTTGTCTTAGTTACATTTTCTTGTTGTTGAACCAAAATACGCAACACCTAAAATTAAAGGTGGGAAGATTTATTTAGCTTACAGTTTGCAGAGGTTTCAATCCCAGGCAGGGTGGTATGGCAGATGGGAGTGGCAGAGAAGCAGTTCATGGTGGGTGGAAGGTAGTAAAGCAGGCAAGTGAATAAATTACAAGTCACTAGGAACAAGTGTTTTTCTATCCCTTATACTGTATCCAGGCTACCCACTCGCAAGGTGGATGGCACTCACACTCTTATTCCTAGCATTCTAATCTTAGCATTACACCATGAATTGATCACACACTCTAGATCCAGCCACCTCTGAAAAATTCCTACCTGTGACTGCATGAGGCTTTGGGGGTACATCTAGACATAAGCCATAACAGATATTAACATGGGGCCTTGGTTATAGCATGTGTTCAGTAAAGAAAGAAAAAGAAAGGATGAAATGGCAGAGCTGTGATTAGATTTGGCTTTACAGCTGTGTGCTTTTGTTGCAGATACACCCTTTCAGAACCTGAGTCCTCATTGCAGTAGAGTGAGGAGGGGCTATGCTGAGGAGGCCTGAAGCAGGAGACACTAGTGTGGGGCATCGAGTTTGGGGTGGGGTCAGAGCAGAAGAGAAAATCATGAAACAGAATGTGCAAACCTTGCTTTGGAAAAAAAAATGGATTCTGTCTGAAAACCAGAGAGGCTAAATATTATCAAGGCCAATTGTTTTATTAACACCAGGAAAAACCAGCATTTATAGCTTGGGCTATATAAATTTCTAATAAGAGCTGATTGAAACTGTCAAATGGCACCACAAACAAGACCACTGGGAGTGGAATCTGAACTTTTTTTATGAATTCAGGTAGTGAGGGTGACTTTTTCTGATGTGGTAGACAAACAGTCTTAACTCTCATAGGAAAACTGTCAAAACTAACAGGTCAGAGACAGATTGGGAAGAAAAAAAAATCACTTGATTTTATCCTGGTCTTACCTACAATCAATAGCTTTCTTAGGTATATTCCTCTCTTCACTTACAGACTGGAATATTCTGCTATTTTTCAAGTAGTTATTTTCTTTTTAATGTATTACTTCAATCTAGCATCTTATTATACTACAAATTATGGCATGGAAAACAAACACTGGAGAGAAGAAAAAAGTTAATAAAATAATTGAGGAAAAATAATTTCTGAGAAATGATTAAGCAGAATATTCCAATTTGCTGAAGAAATACCCATCTAGTGGCATCTGATAGAGATGTGCATTATGGAACAAGTGGGAGAAGCATGTAATATTGTCTCACAAATCACTGCATCTAAAAAGAATGAGATAAGATTAAGAAAAGAAATGTTAATCTGAAACGTCAGTGAAACTGATTTCATTCCACTCATACATGGTGATGAATTTGTGCTTTGAAAATGTATCTGGCTTCTGAAGAGTCCCACATGGGAAGACATAGGCTAGTCCCATTATTAAATTCATTTCCCGGAAGGAAAGTAATGTTTATTGTGATATTCAGCTCTCTGTTACCAAATATATTCTTGATTTTCTAAAACCAGTTTTTAGAGTTATTGCCAAGCATGTAGAAAGAGGCAATTGAGAAGGAAGAATTAGATAGTTCTTGGCAGTTCCAGTAAATTGAGGAGTTCTGCTATGTTTAAAACATTCTTGGAATTGATTTTTAGTTGCCCATGGCATCTATTACCTGTGAGTTTCAGAAGACGGATAAAGTACAATAAGAATGCATAGGAAATAAAACACACCCAGAACAGATTACAGATACAAATATACTTATCAGTATGCAATGTACTAACTGAGGATCCCAGACAATTTGACAAGGTCTTTGTGGTGAATTGGGGAGCACTGCCAAGATAAATGGAATTTCTCATTTGTTCTAACTTCCAGGGCAGACAAACTCTAAGACGGACCCCAATAATCTTGCCTTCTGGTACCCAGACTCTTGAGTCATCTCCTATTCTTGACTGTGGGCAGGACAGGTGATTTGTTTCTAGCCAACAGCAGTGTGATGTCACTTCTGTGATTACATTACGTGCAGCGTGCATCTTGCTGCCATCTCTGGCCCTTCTAGCTGTGAAGCAAGTTGCCATTGTGAACAGCCACAGGGCAGGAAACTGAGGGCAGGCTTAGGCTAGCAGCATATAAGGAACTGAACCCAAGGAACAGTGTCCTGCCAGTGCCATGTGAGCTTGGAGTGAACCCTCCGGCTGGGCTTCCAGGTGTGACTTGGCCTTGGCCATCACTTTGCAGCCTCTTGAGAGACCTTAAAATGGAGACTCCAGCCATACCTAGATTCCTGACCCACAGAAATAATAAAATACCAACTGTGTGGGGTTTCAAAATGTTAAGTGTGTAGCAACTGTTATGCCACCATAGATAATAAACCTTTCCATGATCATCACCTGTCATTTATTCTTTTGTTTATTCAACAAGTACTTTTAAATATGTCTTAGCTAAAAATTGGAAAACAAGACCAGCAAAATGTGCGTCCTCAAAGAATGTGCCACGCACTATTAGGGTTGGGGGACCCAGCATTATCAATCAGCAAATTCTAGAATTGTTAGTAGAATTAGAGTAATAAATGTAATTAGGGCTGTTGAAGAGCTAACAGAGGTTAATACGAGTGTTGCTCCTCCGATTAGATGTATGAGTAAGTGGTAGTAACATTAGCAGCTAATCAAACTGCTAAAGCTACAGGTTGGATAAATAAACTAATTGTTTCAATAATAACAAGTATAGGGATGAGTGGAATTGGTGTGCCTTGTGGAAGGAAGTGAGTTAGAGATGTCTCGGTTTTGTGCTGGAAGCCTAAGATGACTATTTCTGCTCATAATGGTATTGCTATTCCTAAGTTTATGGATAGTTGTGTTGTTGGGGTGCAAGAGTGGAGTAGGAGGCCTAAGAGGTTGGTAGAGCTAATAAATAAGAGAAATTAATATTAGGGATCAGGTTCGTCCCTTAATATTATGTGTTGGTATTATTTGCTTTAAGATCAATTTAAATGTTCATTGTTGAATTGTAATTAAACGGTTATTAATCAGGTGATTTGGTGATGGGAATAAGATATTGGGGAATATAATGATAATAATTATGACAGGCATGCCTATTATTGTAGGTGTGATGAAAGAGGCAAATACATTTTCCTTCATTTTTTTTCTCAAGGTGATTTTTGTTTTGTGTTTTCTAGGTGGGAGTTTTTAGGGTCTAGATGGCATAGGTGTGTTGAGATTTTTAGTTGAAGGAATATAAATTATGAAATAATTATTGATAAAATTACAGTGAATCATGTTGATGTATCTAGCTGTGGGATATTCTTTATGGAGAATGTATTTCTCAAATCTTTAACTTAGAAGGTAATGCTAATGTAGCTTCATAGTGCTTATAATATTGAAGAGGATCAGTTTTCAAACATTTTTAGTGGGATGATTTCAAGAACAATAGGTACAAAGCTACGGTTTGAGTCACAAATTTTTGAGTATTGTCCATAATATAATCCTGGATGTGATGATTTGAGGGTTGCTTGGTTTAGACGGCCTGGAATAGCATCTGTTTTAAGTCCTAGGGTCGGAACTGCTCACGAATGGAGGACGTCTTCTGATGAAATTAGTATACAGACTGGTATTTCTATTGGAAGAACAACTCTATTGTCTACTTCAAGTAGTCACAGTTCTCCGGGTTTTAAATCAGTTGTTGGGACTGTGTAGGAGTCAAAGTTAAGTTCTTCATAATCTGTATATTCATAGCTTCAGTACCATCGATGCCCTATTGTTTTAACTGTTAGTAATGGACCATTAATCTCATCTATTATATATAAAATTCATAGGGATGGAAAAGCAGTGAGGATGAGAATGATGGCTGGTAGGATGGTTCAAATTGTTTTGATTTCCTGAGCATCTGTAGGACTTGTATGGGTGAGTTTTGTGGTGAGTATAAGGGAAATAAGATACAGTACTAAAGTGCCAATGAGAAATTATTAGTGTATGGTCATGGAAGTATAAGAGTTCTTCTCTGATAGGTGAGACAGCATCTTGGAAGCCTAATTCATAAGGGTAAGCCATAAAGATATATAGGATTTTAACCAATAATTTAGCTTTGACAAAGTTATGTAATGTTTTTACTAATATCGTTCTAGTTAAGAAAGTCATAGAGGTTATGTGACTGGCTTGAAACCAGTTTTAGGGGGTTCAATTCCCTCCTTTCCTGTTTTTAGCTTTGATGAATGTGGGTTCTTCAAATGTGTGGTATGGTGAGGGGCAGCTGTGAAGCTATTCTAGATTAATTGAAGTGAGTTTGATATCTATAACTTTTCATTTTGAAGCAAAAGTAAATGATTTCTGTTGGGATAAGCTGGCTCCAGAGACCCCCTGCCTCACCATTGTTCCCTAGCCTCCCTCGTGTGGAGGGCTGAGGAGCCACTCTGGTGGAAGGGACAGGGGAGACCTGGAGACTTGTGTTGCAGCTGTGCTTCGGTGCACTTCACGCCATGCTGGGAAAGCATCAGTCGTCTGTGTCTGAGCTGCTGTGTAGGACAGCCATGAGCTGCCTGTGGCTATTGAGCAATTCATATGTGGGCAGTCTGCACTAGGGGGTAAAATACACAACAGGCGCTGAACATTCAGCACAAAAAAGGCAATGTAAGATATCTAAATAGTAATTTTCATATTGATTATATGTTTGAGAGGTGACATCTGAGTATATTGGCTTAACTAGTATCTACCACTGAAATAAAAATCACTTGATTATTTTTACTTGTCAAATCTAGCTACTAGAACATTGAAATTGCATGTGTGGTGCACATTATGTTTCTAGTGAGTGATACTAGCTGATATAAAGGATGAGGCTGAGTGACAGAGGTTATGCAGGGACACTGAACCAGGTCACTTCTCAGTGGCCACAATGAACACCACAGTGCTGAAGGCCACACTGGTGGTTCTAAAGGATCACTTGGGATAGATGTCATAACATCCTCCTGAAGAGGAAGGGCATGCAGGAAGGTGCGTGGAGAAGAGCTGAAGGTGCCAAATCCTGAGCAGGTGTTCGGGGTTTCTCACCCTCAGAGCTACTGAGAATTGAAGGAGATTAATTGCAATGTGAACAATTCTAAAATGCGACACAGACTCCTCCCCCAATGTCAGTCCAATTTTTATTTTTATTTTTTTTGTCTTTTTGAGACAGGGTTTTACTATGTAGTTCAGGTTGGGCTTGAGCTCACTTTGTAGCCTAGGCTGGTTTCAAACTCGCAATGACTGTCCTGCCTCAGCCTCCCAAGTGCTGGGATTACAGGCATGCACCACCATGCCTGGCAAGTCCAATTATTAGAATCATCTTCGGCTCATGGTAAGTGCCAGACAAGCAAGTGCCATTATCATTACCATTTTTATTATTCCTTGCCCAATTTTGGCATGGAAACCTGAAAGGTCATCGGCCTTTAGTGGCTCATATAGTCTTGGGTTGTTGATGTCTGTGTCTGCCAGAGTGCTCCAGACAGAGCTCCCCAGGTGCTCCAGTTTGCATAACACCCTCGGGAACTTTGACCAATCTCGAAGTTAGGGAGGCAGCTTCACAAATAACAGGTTTAATGTCTTGCCATCTGTGGGTGGAAACTTGGAGTGAATTTCTTTTGATTTAGAAAAGGAATGTGCTAATCCTTGCTGCTGAGTATTATATTTTTGTAAAGTCCACATCCATTGTTGTGGCTTGTGATTTCTGAGGCAAGAAAGAGACTTTAGCTCTTTTGGGGGATTTTAAAACAGACTTACATATTTGTGTTAATAACCATTACAACTGGACATGAAGAAACTCCTTAATGGACATACCTTGTAAAGTAATAGATCTTATGTCTGCATATGTAAGATAGTATAAAAATGATTTGAGAACCTATAATTTTTTGAGGTCCTTGAAGGCTTTTGGGTGAATCCTGAATATCTTGCTGCTCTTTAAATGGAAGTTCTCCAGTTGTGGGCAGTTATAAAAATCAGATAGCCTAATTTTCAATATCCTGTTGAATGACAGATCCAGACTCTGCAAGGACCTCAGTTTCCATAGCCCTGTTAAAATTAAGAAGCAATTGAAACCTAAACTGGTGGTAGTTACTGCAGTATTATTTGTAATGGTGGAAAACTGAACATATTAATGGCTGTCAAATGAGAAAATGTAGCATGGTAAGTTAACACTGCCAAATAGCAGGTGTCCTTAAAAAAAGAATGGGTTTGCCAGGCGTAGTGGTGCATACCTGTAATCCCAGCACTCAGGAGGCCAAGGCAGGAGGACTGCTGCAAGTTCGAGGCCAGCTTGGCCTACAAAGTGAGTTCAAGGCCAGGCTGAACTGCACAGTGAAACCCTGTCTCAAAAAGGTTAAAAAGAGAAAGGTGGGGAGGGAGAGAGAATGGGGTAGATCCACATAGAAACTGAACAAGAAGGAAAAATCTTCTTGCGGAATAATATAAAGTATAATTCCAATTTTTTTGAGGGGGAGGAACTGTACATACACATATACAATATTTTCAGTGAACAGAAATAAACCTGGAAGGAGATGAATGAAACTATTGGTAGTTGTTACTTTCAGGTTGGAGCTGAATTAGGGCAATTTCCTTCAGATGAGCTTTAGATGGGCATGGAGATTATAGAAGACTACAATTTTTTTTATTTTCATTTTTTAATCAAAATTATGAATACAAAGGATAGATCAAGACTATATGTTTAAAAAATAATTGTGGATGTGGTGTGGTGGCATAGGCCTGTAATCCCAGCACTCTGAGAGGCTGAGACAGGAGTTTGCAAGTTTGAACCCATTCTAGATAATTTAACTTCTTTGTGAGGGCTTGACTCAAAATAAAATATCTCTGTCTCTGTCTTTATCATCTATCTATATCTATATCTATCTATCTATCTATCTATCTATCTATCTATCATCTTTCAATCATGTATCTATGGAATGGGGATGTAGCTTAGTACAAACGCCCTGAGTTCAATCCCCAGTACCAAAAACAAACAAACAAAAAAAACAAAAAAAGAACCACAGCTGATACTTGGTTGTCACATGCTAGTAAGACATAGTCTGACATTGGTTCATAAAGTGCCATTGCCTGAGTCCCTGTGTGCTGCCTCATAGCCTTAGGCACTTCGGTCTGTCCTCCCCCACCCTTCCTGACCCAGCAGAACCCTGCTCCAGTGTCTCAGCTAGGAGGTAGCCAACTGGAATCCAGGCTAATGTCTAGCTGTTAAATATTTTGAATATAACCTCTGGGAGAATATGTTTCTTTTTGTAGAGAATATTCCTATATGTTTTAATATGCAGGCACATGGATCTAGGAAGAAAAATGCAACATAAGATGCCAGTATGAAAGAAGACATAGTTTCCTTACCATTTTCATGATACCTGCCTGACTTATTTAGGGATGTGCACTCATGGTTCCTAAAGTATCTCAGTGTTAAAAGGAATTGAATAGGAGCTTGGTGGAGGGGGAGAACTCATGATAGCATTGAAATGAAGGGAAGAACTTATTTTCAAACTCCCACTCAACTATGTGCCCTTTTTATGCTTTAAATATTTCACAAATATCTTTTTTTTTTTTTTTTTTTTTTTTGTTTAGTGGCACCCGGGACCAGGGATCAAACTCACAACCTCACACCTGCTGGACAGGTGCTTAAGCCATTGAGCCAAACTCCTGGCCCTAGTTTTTTGAGACAGGGTCGCACTATGTAGCTTAGGCCAGCCTTGCGCTTGCGCTGTAGCCCAAGCCGGCCTCGAACTCACAATGCTCCTCCTACCTCGACCTCCTGAGTGCTGGGATTAAAGGCTTGCGCCACCATGCCTGGCTCAAATATCTTCTTTTACAAAGTTCTGGTGGTTGTCACCATTCTACAAACAAAAATACCTCAATGTAGCAAGGTAAGAACTTGCTCAGTGTCATAGTAGGTGGATCTGGGGTCAAAACCCAGCTTTAATCACCAACCTTTAACCATGTTCCTTTTTTTAATTGAAAGAATAAAAAGATATGAGCAGGACCTTGAAAAAGAACTTGAGCTAGAAAAAGTCAGAGTAGGACTCCGTACACAGAGCAAAGGTCTGAGGCGTAGAATATATAATGAAATTACAAAATGTATTGGAGATTGTTTAGCTATTTCATATGCGCCATGGAGTTAATAGAGATTTGTAGAAGGACTTGAGAGACTGAGATTTTGTCCATCCTTGTGACTTTGATGTTAATCAGGAAGGTCTCCATGCCTCTGTTACCTTCCTTAAGTTGTTTCTCACAGCTGGAATGAAGATCTATCTTTGATTACAATGATTTCAAGCACTTTGACCCTAATGGAAGCCAAGCCTAATAGTGTGGATTATGGTTCAGCAAATACACTCTTGTGAACAGAATATGCTCCTTTACAACACTGAGTTGACTTGGACTATATGACTTGCTTTGGATAATGGAATGTTAGCAGAGGTGTCAAAGCAAAGATTTCAAACAAGCCTACATGGCAGGACATGCTCTCTTGGTTCCTGCCACTACTGTGAAAGAACATGAGTTGGCAGGCCTGTTGTCCAAATGAGGGACATGTGCCATAGACTTAGAGCCACTGTGTCATCTTCCAGATGATAGGTACAATCCCTTGAGCAGTGACAATTGTCTATGAAAGAGTTAGAGCTGCTTTTGGCTGCCATGTTGTTTTTCTTATTTACAGAATCAAAGTCCTATAGTGAGATCGGCTTTAGGTGACTGCAAGTGAATTATGCTGGATTGTCTTCTAAGTGTTGACATATTTGTGAGTGAGTTGATGCTGGAATGAAATTGAAGACAGAAGCTGTTGACACGCTAGAGTCAAATGTGGCTTACCAGTGTGGTCTGTGGAAAACTCAGGGCATTTTATCCACTTAGTTCTGGAAGGATTGTGGTTGGGGTACTTTGCCACCAAGATTTCAGGAGAAAATCTCCTAACCCAGGTGAAGTCCAAGGACCAACCATACACAGTACATACAACAAAATAAATCCCAGTTGGATTAAAGACACAATCTTCCTGAAAACAGTACTCTGACAATTTGGGAATGTGAGGCACTTATAATTCAGAGGTTGAGTAAAGTGAATGCAAAGGAAGTTTTTTTTTTTTTTTTTTTTTTTGCCTCCTGAAAATAAACACAAAGGAAGGCATTATTAGGGAAATCATCAATATATATTTTTTCATCAATATATTTGAATAGAAAATTTAATGTGAGTATATATTTGGAACACTATGAAAAGGATAAAGATAAAGATGAAGTCAGGTTTTCACTTGAAACAATGCAAATAGAAGGTAGTAACAAAAATTTTAAAATGCTATTTTTAATTATCAGCCAAGAATTTTTTGTTGAATAAAAATGTATTTTTAAAATGAAGGGAAATAAAGACTTCTCAGATAGGCAACATTTTGGAAAAAAAGTCATTAACAGTAGACCCACACTAAAAGAAATATTTAGAGAAGTCCTTTAGCAAGAAGAAAGATGTGCCATCATAATCCCAAAAGACATAAATCCAAACACTATAATGACAAATGTTAAAATTCCAAAATATCCAAATCCCTATAGTATAAAAATCCTGAAAATTATAATCCCAAAATATTATATTTTGATATGTTGAAATCCGAAGCACAATTTCACCCTGAAAACTGAAATACTAAAAACTGTAATTCCCATAAAAAGGGGAGGGGGAGAAAGCCAAAGTCTGGGGAAGGATTCACGCAATTTTGGTGGTGAAGCATTGCTTCAAGAGGATCTGTGAGGGTGTCTGAGTTCCCAGATGGGGAAGCTCTGCCCTCAGTGTGGGTGCTCACCATTGCAAAGCAAATAATGCTGAACGAGAAGCCCGATAGAAAAGTACATATCTTGTAGGGTCCCTTTACATAAAACTCTAGAAAAGACAACTCAGTCTACAGTGACAACAGATCAGTGATTGCTTTGGGATGGGAGATGATGAGGGGCAGAAAGGAGAAATCACTAAGGGCCACGAGGAAACTTTTGGAGTGATGGGTATGTCCACTGTTTTGAGTGTGGCGACGGTTTCACGGGTGCATAAATGTATGCCCTTTGTTGTGTATTGATTCTACCTTAATAAGCTTGTGTTTAAAACTTAAGCAGTGATTTCTAACTAGTTTATGGGGCATATTGCTGGGATGATTAAAATGTTCTAAAATTAGATAGTAGTGATTGTTGCACAATTTTGAATATACTAAAAACTCTGAATATACTAAAAATATACTGAAATTTATTTATTTATTTTGGTACAGGGATTCTAATTCAGGACCTTGCACTTGCCAGGCAGGCACTTGTACCGCTGAGTTATATCCTTGGCCCTGAAGCATAAATTTAAAAGAATGAATTTTGTGGTATATAAATCTTTACAAAACACTGTAAAAAGAAGTAGAAGGATAGAAAATTTATACTATGTTGACAGTAATAAAAAATATGAAGTGGTTAATATAAAAATATATTATTTTAGAACCTTTAAAGACCTTTACTAAGGAAAAAGAGGATCATTTCATAATGATAAGAAATTGATTTACCTGGAAGATATAATGATCCTAAACATTTATGCACCTAACAAGAGAACTTCTGAATACTTGAACAAACAAACATGAAAACAAACAAAACCAAACCCTGACAGAACTACAAAGAAAAATAGACTAATCCAGAGGTATAGTGAAAAAATCTAATACCCCTGTCTTAATGACTAATAGAACAAGAAAAGAGAAAATCAATATGGCAAAAGGAGATACAAACAATATTATCAACCAACTTAACATAGTTGATTTAAAACACTCCATCCAAAAGAAACAGAATACATTTTTTCCAAGTACACATAGATACACAGACCAGGCCACATTTTGGGCTATAAAACAGTAAATTTAAAGGTGTTTCAGACACACAAAATCTTGGGACTGGACAGCATTAAATTAGAAAAAAACGATAAAGGAAAGATTTCTGGAAACCTATAGGTAATAGAAAAACTAATAGTATACTTGTAAATAACCCTTGGCACAAAGAAGAAATAAAAAAAAATTTTGATTTGAATCAAAACAAAAACACATCTCAAAATTTGTGAGATGCAGCTGAATTGTTCTTAAAGGTAAATTTATTGTATGATAGGCATATATTAGAAAAGAAAAATCTCAAATCAATGACCTCAGCTTCTCCCTTAAAAATTTCTAAGAGTAAATTAACTAAAAGCAAGCAGAAGAAAGGAAATAATAAAGAGTAGAGAAGGAGTAAATTAATATAAAATGGAAAATAATAGGGAAAATCAACAATCTAAAAAGCTGGGTTTTTGAGAAGACTGGAGTTGATAAGAAATAAAATTTAGCTAGTTTGATTAAAAAAGATACAAATTATATCAGTAATGAGATAGGTGGCATTATTACATGGTCTATAGATACTAAAAGAATAATGGGAATTATGAACAAATTTATGCCAATAAGTTTGGTAATTTACATGAAATGGTCAAATTCCT